>VXBX01001879.1:385258-396670 GCA_013400415.1 Scytalopus superciliaris
TGCCCCGTGCCCAGCCCGGGTGCCCAGCAGTCACTGGCCACATCCCCAGCACACCAAGACCTCCGGCGAGGAGCCGAGTCAAGACTCAGACACTTCTGAGAAAATTTTGGAGCATTCCTGATTTTAATTGGGGGGTTTTTTTTAAATATTATTTACTTTGAGTGAATAAGCTGTTGTGTTTAAATAACACTGTTTTTTTGCCAAAACGCTGTCAGGGAGAAGCTGCTTTCCCTTTAGGAGCCCTCAAACATGGGCTGCCTTCCAAGCCCCTCGGCGCGGCGGCGGGTGGAGCATCACCTGGAGCATCCTCCGTGCCCAGGGACGGCTCGCCCGGCCGCGGGGAGGGGAAACGGGAGCTCTGGGCTGCTTCCAAACACACCCTCAGCAGCCCTGGTAGGGCTGAAGGTCTCTGCTGTGACCATCCTGCAGCCAAGCAGAGCCCGGTTCCTTGCGGGGTTTGGGAGGTGGAGGGAGAACGTATCGGAAGAGCATCTGGATCATGGGCAGGACAAACAGCTGAGCTGGAAAAGGTGGGGAGAAGAGAGAGCTGAACTCAAAGTATGGAAGCGGTTGGTGAATGCAGACAGCACCGACCAGCAGTGGTGGTGGGTTATTCTCATTCCAAATCCAGCTGTGGGCTTAGTTCTCATTCATTTGTTTTGGAGTTTCTCCTTCTTTTGTTTTTTTTTAATCACAGTTAAATTCTATGGAGGAAGGCTGGGAGAGCTGGGGGTGTTCAGCCTGCAGCAGAGAAGGCTCTGAGGGGACCTCAGAACCCCTTTAGGCGCCTAAGGGTGTCCAAGAGAGCTGGAGAGGGACTTGGGACAAGGACTGGAAGGACAGGACAAGGGGAAGTGGCTTCCCACTGCCAGAGGGCAGGGTTAGATGGGATATTGGGGAGAAATTCTTCCCTGTGAGGGTGGGCAGGCCCTGGCACAGGTTGCCCAGAGAAAACTGTGGCTGCCCCATTCCCTGGAAGTGTTTAAGGCCAGGTTGGAGCATCCTGGAAACTTGAATGCCATGGATCCTGAGCCCCTGATGCTGTGTTAGGTGATGAAACAGCCTTTCTTAGGAAGGAAGGGGCTGGGACTGGGCTTGGGGCTGCAATGGTGCCTCTCCTGAGGTGCAGCGTGGTTTGGGGGTCCCACCATGGCAGAGACAGCCCTGGGACACACTGCCCTTTCAGCACCTGGGAGTGGTCTCTGCACCAGCACCAACTTTTCCATCACTTAGTTTCCTTATTTGGTATTTCTTTAATAATTAGTGGCAGATTTTGTACTTATGTTTGCAATTATCTGGATGCCTCTGGGACATGTTCTGCCAGATAATTGAATCTCCTGGTCTGTGACGGTGGGGATGGCTGGGGAGCTCAGGCTGAAGCCCGGGAATGCTGTGCTGCCTGTTGGTGTCATGTTAAGACAAAATGGGCTTTTGCATTTAAAAAAAACTACTGGAAACAAAGTGTTTTGCTTTGCTGTTCTCAGCACAAGCTTTCCTGGAGCCTGTCCTGAAGAGGGAAATACATGATTATCAGTAATTAACTAGATGTGGGTTTTAATTAGATGTAGTGCATCCTCCATGTGCCCAAGTCCGAGCAGTGACTGACACAGGGTGAGATGGAGTGGGAATGCCCCCCCACCATGAGCCCCTCCCGCTGCCCCGCTGGCCACAGAGCAAAGAGAGACCCACCACGCTCCAGCCAAGGGCACCTGTGATGTGTTTCCATGTAGGTAATGGAAGAACTGGCAAATCATGCCCAGGAAAATGTAACCAGGGATCTTGACAGTGGAGGGAAACAGGTACAAGGCACCTGAAGTCTGATTTTAGAGTCAATCTCGGTCCCACATGAAGGTGGCTGTGGCGGATGCCTGACACAGGATACAGAATTATTTTGGCTTAGGGTCCAGCTCTCTCAGGAGTTGCAGTGTCTGGGATCACTCCCACGTGCATCCCTGTGCCAGATCGTGGTGCCACTTCAGAGGGACTCCTGGCACAGGGTTAAGAGCCCCCTGCTCCCTGCCCAGCCTCCCCCTGCACACGCCCTACTCCACACTTCGCCCCAGCCACAAAGCAGTTAATCACTGTTGATCGCGGTGTGCTCCGTGCTCTGGGAGGCTCTGGATGCTCTGGGAGGCTCTGGATGCAGCGCGGAACTCCCTGGTCTCCGGGGATCTCGTGGCATTTTGCCCAGATGGCACCGGTCTGTGTCTCAAGGACATAACCCAGTGCCAACAGTTCCGCTCAGGAGCACCGGAGTGACAGATGAAGCCGGGGCACTCCTTCGTCTCCGCTGAAAAGGAAGAGCAGCTCCTGGAAATGCCGGGAATTCTGCCAGCCGCTCCCTGTCACCTCCACGGATGAGCTGGCTCCCAGCAGCTGCCCAGCTTGCTTCGTGCAGGGGCAGCGCTTGCAGGAGCCCCGCTCCCCAAAGAGGAGAGCTCACGGTCCAGCAGAGCAGGTATGTGAGATGTCCCCACTGTCCCCACCGTGTCCCTGCTGCTCGCTGTGCCTGGCACCGCTGCCAGCCTCATCCTGACATCACCCAGGGGATGCTGAGGCTCTCTGGCACGAGGCCAGGGTGCGGAGCAGGACATGGGCTGAGCCACCAGTGCGGGACGGGGCTGGCACAGCTGCTGGGGCTCAGCCAGGGTGGAGGTGCAGGATGGGCAGGAGCCCAATGGTTTGGATTTGGCTGTGCCCACCACATCCTGGGCATCCCAGCAGTGTGGGGAGGGGGCTGAAACCAGCACTGGTGTAGGGGCCCTTGCATTGAGGGAGGTGTGAGCAGCACCCCAGGGACCCCAGTCTGGGGGCTCCGGGTTCCCCCGATCGGCTCACCATACACTGGCAGCACTAGAGGTGTTAATTCCTGCCTTCCAGCCCCAAGGAGCCACCCACGGCGAGCTCAGTGGATGTAGCGTGAGGGACAGGGGGTGGCAGCACTAGGGACAGCGTGGTGACTTGGAGACGACCCAGGAAGCGCTTTCCTGCTCTTGTGGCACGATCACTGCTGGACATGGGAGAGGGAGGCTCGGGGGCACCTCGTTCCTACCGTGGCGCTGTGCCAGCACCCCTGGCCACCAGACCCTCTGTGTCCTTCCCAAAGGCTGTTCTCCAGGCACTGGCTGGCTGGAGCCAGTGGAGAGGACATGGGGACAGGGGCAGACTGATCCTGCCAGATCCTGAGCTGCTCTCAGTGGGAGCTTGGCTGTTGATCCCCCTCCCCATCGGCTGAGCTGATGCCTCTTGCACTGGAGCCCCAGTGGTGCTCCAGGAGCACAGTGAGCCTGTTCTGGCAGCAGCACCTGCTGAGTTAACCACAACACCCAGTACCCCCGGTGATGGGGTGAGGCACTGGCACAGCCGCTACCACCCTCCCACACCCCATGTCAGTATAGCCAGTGCTGGGAGTGGGAGCTGCAGCTGCCCAGCACCCCTACACAGGACCCCTGCTCCCCACCATGCATGAGCTGATGGAATACAAGGTGAAAACTGGGTTTGTCTCTCTCGCTTCCCCTTCCCCCCAGCATGTGGCCATCAGAGTGTTCCCTCGCCGTGGTTGCTGAGAGCCTGTAGCCACAGCCAGCCCTCTCCCTCCGCTTGGTGTGCCAGGAATGCCAATGAAGCCCTGGCTGGCCACACACACACACACACACACACTGCAGTGCCCTTCCACCCGGAATGCAGAGCAGCCAATGGATGGGGGAACCGAGGGAATTATGCTGGAGCTGTTGCCCAATTAGTTAAACTAACAGCGAGTGAGGAGGGCTGGCAGGGACCATGATGTCCCCACTAGCCCCACAGCTGGACCCCGATCCTCTCTACACAGCCAGGGGTTCCAATTTTGCTGCACTGACAGATTTTCAGAGGAAAGATTTTCCTATTTATTTCCCTCATCTGCACATCCATGTGAAGGCAGAGCTGGGGTGGAATTCCAGCCTTGCAATGCCCAGCAGGGCCTTGGCTGGCTTGTATCCCATCCTTGCACCGAATCTCACATCCCTGTTCCCTGCCCACCCATTCTGGGGGTGTCACAACAATCTTGTCTTTGCCAATAACGTGAGCAGCCCCTCCAGTCTCACAGGCACTGAGGGAAGGTTGGTCAGGTGAGGAGGGAGGAGATGTTTATTTGTGGAATCACAGAAATGTATGTGCCCTGTTGTGTTCTGCTTGAAATTAATAACATTTCAAACAATGCAAAATTCTGCTCTTGATGCAGCAGGAATGAGCCTTTGGCAGCATCCTGTGCTATTTCTGGCTGCAAAAATAAATACATATATATATACATTTTTAAACATGCACGTCTGTATGTAGAGGGGTGGCAGGGTGGGGTCCAGCCTGGTGCTTTGTCCAGCGGTGCAGTGGGGACAGGGGGTTGCCCACTGAGCTCCCCAGTCTGCTGTGACACATTCCAGCTTGACTGAGCCACAAACACCGACCAGCAGCAGCGGCGTCGATTTGGTTATTAACAAAGGGTGGATTCAGCGGGCGCTGGCGCCGCTCCAAGCGCAGGAGCTGCTGAGGAGTGTGGAGGGTGTATTAAATATTCATCGAAATCTTGGCATTTCATTCTCATCTCTTGCTCTCCTGCCCCCTCCCCATGAAATTATTCGGTCCTTAAGGATAGGAGCCTGCTTCAAAAAAATTAATTATTTCATTAACCCCTTTATAAATTAGGTTTTTACAACAAAGTATTTTAGGGTCGGTGCAAAATGGGTTGTGGTGGCACCTCATCAGGTTTGCTCATCACGTGAGCCCTGACCCCGGCACGTGACGGTGTGACCGATGCTCGCAGCAGCATGTGACCCTAAATGCTACGTGAGCTCAAAAAAAAAAAACAAAGAAATTTAAATACAAAAATACCAGCAGGTCTGTCTCCTGCCTTCACCTGCCTGGCGTGGTGGAGCCGTGCCCACTCCGTGCCGCCGCGGCGCTGCCAAGCCCTGCCCTCCGCTCCGGCACCACGGCTCCCCATTCGGTGAGTGCACAGATGCTTCCAGCAATTAATTGGTGCTGCTGCTGGCTCGTTACGATGCGGGGCACGAGTGGGCTGTGCCGTGTGCGCCCTCGGCCGCGGGAGCGACCGCTGGCCCCGGGATGGCGGCGATGCCAGCAGGGCCCGAACAGGGGTCGGGTGTGAGGGCGCGGTGGGTTTGCCGGCACCTGCCCCGTCTCCATCCTCCAGCATGGCAATGCCCCACAGGGGGTTCCTTGGGGCAGGGGCAGGGTGCTCTGTGGCCACCAACTCTCCTCCGTTCGTGCCAGGGTTCAGCCATGACGTGTCCTGTGTGGGGTGGGTTTGGGGGGCTCATTTCCCTCCCTTCCTCACCTGAGGGTTGGTTGGTGCCGGGTGCCCAGTGCCATTGTCAGGTTGCTGATCCCAAAGTGGCAGCTTTCAGACAAAGCAGGTTTTATTTTGGCTCTTGGCCGGTGCCTTGGTGCTCCCCAGTGATGTCCCCAGCGATGTCTCTGTTGGGGTGGGGCTATCCACTCTACCCCACTTGCTGCTGTGCTGGAACTGGGGCTGAATCCGTAATGCTGGTGCTGGGAATTAGCCAGAGGGAGCTGGCTGTGGGTGTGGGTGCTGTCGGCCACCCGTCATTAGGATGCAGGTCCATCGCCATCTCCCTGGAGACCATGGGAATGGAGGCCGGGAGAATGGTGTCTGGGGGCTGGCAGCCGTGCTGGGGGAGGGCAGCTGTGTGCCGGGGCGCCAATGAATCACTGCCCAGCTCCGGCCTTTGTTCCCCCCTTGTCAGCACAGGAATGGGGCGGCAGGGAAAGCCCCCGGGGGCAATGGTCAGCCCCATGTGGCACTTGAGCCCACTGCAGGTATAACCATGGGTAACAGTTTTGTGGTTTTGTCCTTGAACTGGTTATCCACGAAAGCCCTTTGGGGCTGACAGGGGCAGGAGCTGCCGCTCTGGCGCAGCACGGTAGCGGCAGCGATCCCACATTTCACACTCGGGGCACTCCCAGGCCACTGTGAGCCCTTTGTGCCGCTGAAGGGAGCCATATGCTGCAGAGGCGTCTCCAAGGACCTCGCAGGGACAACAGAGAGGGGGGTTTCTGAGTGCTGCTGAATGCAGCTGCCCATCACCCGCCGTCCCGGCCGGCTGCCTCGTGCGAGCCTGGAATGCGCGGCTTTGGCAAACACAGACTCGTGTTTGGAGTCGGGATTTGCCATCTGGGGGAATGAGCTCAGCAAGCTTTTAATTGGCATCAGTGCCTGCCCTGCCCTGGTCTCATGTTTGCTGTCACTCCCAAGTCCAGCTCCTGTTTAATTCCATCACAGGATAGCAGTGGTGGCGCTGCTGGAGGATGATTTTCTTCTCTGCTGCTCACTCAGATTGTTTTTGCCTGGCAAGCAGCTGTCCCTGAGTACACCAAGCAGTGACCCACAGTTCTGCTCTCCCACAGCACTTTGCTCACATCCTGGATTTTTATTGGGTTTAATTTGCTCTGTAATAGTTTCATGGCAGGAATTCCACTCCCATCAAAACGTGTTCCTCTGAGTGTTCCCTCATATTACGAGGGAGAGGTCACGGTGGAAGCCCCAGTGCCAGCTTGGTGCCCGCCACATGCTGTTTGAAGTGTGTAGCCCCTGTGTGGCATGCCCAGCCCATGTCCTGTGGGGTCTCACTGCTACTGCCACTGCAGACACAGCTCCTGGCAGGAGCCAGGATGTCAGTGTCCTACTCAGGGGTCAGGGTGCAAACCCCCAGCTGTGCACCAGCTGTGCTGGCTGGCAAATGAGGCAGCCAAATCCAGCTGCAGCAACACCACAAGTCACAAAACCCAGAGCTCCCCATGCGGGGTGGCTTCCTCTCCTCTTCCTCCTCCTCCTCG
Source organism: Scytalopus superciliaris (assembly GCA_013400415.1). Lineage (NCBI taxonomy): Eukaryota > Metazoa > Chordata > Aves > Passeriformes > Rhinocryptidae > Scytalopus > Scytalopus superciliaris. Next base: position 392,108 of record VXBX01001879.1, read on the forward strand.
CCCACAGTGCCTTCCTCCCAGGTCTGGGGCTGACAGTGAAGTCCCACTTGCTGGGCCCAGCCCTGTCACTCTGTGCTCCACTCCTGTTGCTCCACAGGGATCACGAGCTCCAGGGCTGTCCCCGGGTGCTTCTCTTCCAGGTTCTATTGCTGCTTCTTCCAGCGTGGTTCCCATGACAGTCTCTTCTGAGGAGCTGAGAGCCGCAGAGCAGTGAGGATACTGATGCAAAGAGAGGGGGCAGCCACCGTCCAGCAGCCAGCTGGGTGCCAGCACCAAGAACCTTCCCGCAGGACCTTCCTCCAGGACCAGGGACTGGACCTTTCCTCAGAACCTTTCCCTGGGACCTTCCTGGCTGCCACTCTGCAGTTCTCCCAGGTGCTCCATCCACATGGACCTTGTGCTGCATGTCTCCCACAGCTGTCTCTGCTTCTGAATTTGCTTCAGAGCTGCAGGTGCCACCAACATTAAACCGTCAAACACAAGAGCTGACCTACGCAGGACTCCAGGACTCTGCTGAGAGACCTGCCTGGGACCCTGAGTTTTCCATCCCTTATAAAGCCCAGAGCCAAAAGTGCAGGAAGCACGGAAGAGCAGCCCCCCATGGACAGCTTGGGGAATTAAGAAGGAGTTTGTCAGAGGCTGTGAACAAATGGTTGGTAATTAAGGGCCCCAGCAAATGGATAGTTTGCTTTGTGCAGCCCCAGGGAGGCCAAAGGGGTTGGGGTTGGGGTTGGGGTGAGCAGGGGGTGTCCCAGCCATGTGCATCCCACTGTGGCTGGAGTGCAGGGGCCTTGGAGGTGCCAGGGAAGCAGCCCATGGGGCAGGGAGCCCCATGATGGAGTTCCAGGCTCAGCACAGCTTGTTCAGCTAAAGCTGTGTCCTCACAGAGATCCACACTGGCTGCTTCCTGACCTGTCTGTAGTGGACATGGAGAGCACCTTTTTCCTTCCCTCTTTGTGGCAGCTCCTTGTCCATCACAGAGGGGACAGCAGACAGTTTCAGGGACTTTGACCCAGCATGGGACAGAGATGGATGAGACCCCCAGCTGGAGGGGCTGTGGCAAGAGGAGAAGGGTGAGCTTCCAGGGTCTGCCCATCACTCCTGGACCGTGGTTTTATTCCTCCTGGTTCTCTCACCCGCATGAGCAGGGCTGGGGCACCCAGTCCCTTCCAGGCTCCCCACCAGCCAGGAGGCAGCTGGATTCAGACCCCCTTCTCCAAGCCAGCACACAAAGCAAAACTCTCCCTTTTGATTTAATAAGTATCTGGAAATGTCATAAAAGACATGATAATAAAATATCAGATGCAGGAAAATGAGTAGCCAAAGGCATTGAAAAAAGGGATGAGAGTAAACGCAGTAGATTAAGACACTAATTCCCATCCCTTGTATGTTCTCCATCTTTTCTGTGTCTTGACAGACAGAAATAAATGCCCCCACTCCTAGGAAGCACTATCTGCCTCTCCCTGCTGGATTGTCACCACATGGTGCCCACAGCCTTACAGCCCATTTATCTTCCAGATTTGATGCTTTATCATTTGCAGAGGAGTGGCTGGGCTGGCTCATCCTGTGCTCCCACCGCTGGCCCTCATGCTCAAGGGGCAGGGCAAGATTCCAGTGGTAAAAGCTAAATTTGATTCTTACTTGGCCCTCATGCTCAAGGGGCAGGGCAAGATTCCAGTGGTAAAAGCTAAATTTGATTCTTACTACTCTCTGCAAATTAAAGAGGCAGTTTTGTGCCTTTGTTTAGACCATGCAACTATGCAACAGGAGCAAAGGCAAAACCAGAAGGAAAAACAGTCTCAGGGAGTTTGGAGGAGCTGGTGGGTCCACCTATAACTCTGTCACAGTGGGAGGTGGGGGTGGGAGTCTTCTTGCAAATGCAGCTTTGAAGCAAATCAAATGCCAGTAAATTCCCAAGCCCAATGGTGCCATGAAAGCAGGAGCGGGATCAGCGACAGGGTGATGGATGTGTTAATGTTTTAACAGGCCAACCACCTCATAAATAATTTGCTGAGTTCTGGAGTAACTGACCTGGTCACAGTGGCAATAAAGGACCGTCCCCTGGGTTCTGCTCCAGGGCTCCACAATCCTCCCATGGAAAGGCTTAAGTGGCTTCTAACAATATCTGTTTTATATTGTCACAGCCCAGTGCCCCACTAATGCTGCTGTCCATGCAAACACCACCACTTGAGCCCTGGTGATGTTCCAATTAAAACCCCCAGAAGCGATAACAGAGTGACTGTTGCGGGTGAGCTCTCTGTGGGGAGTGTGCCCTGGCACAGAGCAGGGCTGGGCAAGGAGGGACAGAGCCTGCAGCAGTGCCTGGCCCAGGGGAGCAGTGGTGGGTGGCTAACCTTGGGGATCTTCATGGGAACCCACCAGGGATGGGGCCACAGGCACCACTGGCTCCTCTGGGCAGCAGGAGCAGATGGAGCCCAGCCTGCACTGGCTCTCCCAGTGGATTTGTCTTGTGTACTGGGTATGCTGCTTCTGTACTGGGTACTCCTCTTATGGACTGGGTTTTTCTCTTTTGTACTGGGTGTTCTACTTGGATCTGGGTATTCACGTCATTTGCCAGGTATTCTTCTGTACTGGGTATTCCTCTTCCATCCTAGATACTCTAATCTCATGCCATGTCCCAGTCTCCAGTGCTGGCACTGGGAGCAGTGTTACCAGCACAGAGCAGGGCTGCTGCTGTATTCTTTGGGTTTCTAACTTTTGCCATTGTGGGGTCAGGGTGGTGGTGGCATCTGCAGCTCTCCCCACAGCCACAGTGTGATGCTTTTAGGTTTCCCTGTGCTGTTGGTTCATCAGTTCCCAGATTCCTCCCATGTCCCAGTGAGACGGTCTGTTCTGACCACATGGAACTGTGGGATTTGGCCCACCAACTGCTTCACTGTGCCTGTGGGACGGGCCAGCATGATTATGTTTCTGTATCTGCGAGTAAGGGAGTTTCCAAACACTGGAGTCACTTGTCAAACAAAATTGATGGCAAACATTTCCAGTGCGGCACCTCCAGCATGGCACCTTCAGTGTGACGGTGGAATTAAATGGGACACAGCGAGGAAACAGCCCCATTTTGGAGGGCAGAGCAGCAGAGGCAGTCCCATTCCCTGCTCCAGCAGCACAGGGACAGTCTGGAGTGGTATCCTTGTCCCTGGCTCCCAGCTGTTCCTGCACTCCCACGGGAAGATGCAGCTGGGGAGGACAGCAGTGCCTGCCTTGGCAAAGGCGCTGGTGGCCTAAAGGGGCCAAGGTGGAGGCTGGTGTTGATGGTGGCTTTGTGTGTTCAGTTTGCTCCACGTGATCCGTGTCCGCTCTCGTGCTGGTGATGGTGGCAGAGCAATTCCCTCCCTGGCAGTGGGGGCAGAAATCCCCCCTGGGCAGTGACTGGCACCATGCCTTGCCTTCTGCCTCTCTGCAGGCACTGCTGACCCCGACCCGCTGCTGCTGGGGCTCCCTGGCACAGCATCCCCTCGCCGAAGCACCTTCCCTTCGGAAGGTTCCTTCTCCTGCCGGCCCCCTGCTCACATAGGCTCGTCCCGCCACCACAGGCAAGTGCGGCTGCAAGAGAAAGTAAATTTAATATCCTTGCCCCTATTTTTGTAAATGAATGTAACCAGCAGCTGCAGAATAAATGACACATAATTACGGGGGGGTGGTGGGGAGTTCAGGCAGGAGGGCTTGGCTGGAAGGGGATCACGGGGAAGCTCCAGCACTGATGGAAAGTGAACAAGATGCCGGCTGTAGGGAACCATAATTACAGAGGACTGACACACTGTGAGCTGTTTATGGTAATGAAGTGGTGCATCAAATCAAATTAACCTTAGTTATTTAACACAGAACGCACCGAGGACTTGACTCAGTGGATGCTAAATCCAAATCCGGAGCTGTGCCCGAGCCGGGGAAGCGGCTCGAGCGCTGCTCGGGCGTCGCTTTGCTTTGGGATGCGCTCGGTGAGCGGCGGGACGGGGATGGCGAGCGGGCGGAGCGGCAGCAGCGCCGGGGCCCGCGGGGCTGCCGGGGGGTCCCGCTGCCCCCTGGCCCCGCAAAACACGCGCCCCCCGCCCGCCTCCCACCGCGGCGGGGCTCGGGGCAGGTCCGTGTCGCCCCCGGGGGGNCGCCGCCCACCGGGGCGGGGCTCGGGGCAGGTCCGTGTCGCCCCCGGGGGGCACGGCGAGGCCGGGGGGCTCCCTCCGCCCCGAGCGGGCTGGCGGCGGGCGGTGCGATGCTCCCCTGCCCGGCGTGCCGGGAGAAGGATGCGGGCGCTGCCGTCCGTGCTCCCCGTCGGGGGGGTTCATTTCCCGTCTCTCCTCCCCGCGAAGGCTGAGCCGCGCGCAGCAGGAGCGGCCCCGTCGGGATCCCTTCACGCCGGCGGGTGAGTAACCACTCCAATTAACCCGAACGCTCTGTTAAAGATTAATGAGCTTTCGGAACAAGGGTGTCCCCCCCGCTCCGTGCGCTGTTGCAGCGCTGCAGGTCCCTCCCTGCCGGAGGAAGGGATTCCTGCCGGAGTTACCGTGGCGGGGGGGCCGGCCCAGGCTCAGCGGGGCCGGGGGGGCT
>VXBX01001879.1:396799-413257 GCA_013400415.1 Scytalopus superciliaris
TGCTAAATCCAAATCCGGAGCTGTGCCCGAGCCGGGGAAGCGGCTCGAGCGCTGCTCGGGCGTCGCTTTGCTTTGGGATGCGCTCGGTGAGCGGCGGGACGGGGATGGCGAGCGGGCGGAGCAGCAGCAGCGCCGGGGCCCGCGGGGCTGCCGGGGGGTCCCGCTGCCCCCTGGCCCCGCAAAACACGCGCCCCCCGCCCGCCTCCCACCGCGGCGGGGCTCGGGGCAGGTCCGTGTCGCCCCCGGGGGGCACGGCGAGGCCGGGGGGNNGTGCCGGCACAGGCTCAGCGGGGCCGGGGGGGCTGGAGGGCACCCTGACCGTGGGCAGGGGGGCGAAGAGGTTTCATGGACAGAGGCTATGTAAATAATATTAAAAGGCTGTTGGTGTTAGCGGTGATTCCTTGGATAAAGGGAGGAGCCGGGAGGGATGCTGTCAGACTGTGGGCAGGAACGCTGCCTGGCTCGGGTCGAGGATGCCACTGCTCTGGGGTCGGTGAGGGGAAGGCAGAGCCAGGGTGGCTTTGCGAGGCAGGACAGGGCGGTGGTGGCAGTGGGGAAAGCGGGCGAGGCGAGCACAGGGCAGGTCCTGCTGCTGGCACAGCCCGGCTGGCTTGAATTGGGTTGGATTAGGAAATGTTTGCTCCGTGCCTCTGGGGAGCCGAGCCGCTCCTCACGGAGAGGATTCCTTTGCAGGACTTCCCACTTGTTGGAACAACACCAATTGCATCTCCAGCCAAGGGCTTTCATCTGTGTGATTCATGGAGTTTGATGATTTTGGAGTACTTGCAGTCAGGTTCACTTTGAATTAAGTTTTTGCCAGGAACCTGGTGGTTCCCCTTCCAGCATGCCAGATCTTACCCGACACATTTATGGTGTGCCCTGTCACTCCTGTGAGCCTCTCTAATCCTCAGCCCTCACCGGTGGCTCCCCTGGATATAGATGAGTACCCCAGGTGCTGTCCCAGTAATTCCTCCCCTAACACTGGCCCCCAGTTCTGCTTCATGGTGGAGGCACTGGATTTTGTGGTTATGAGTTCATTTTGCTTCTTTCCATCAGTATGAAAATGCCATGTGAGTCCAGAGAGTTAATCACTATTGCAGGGTGCATATTTCCTCTAATCCTTTTTAAATGGCCTCCAAATGAGGGCTCGACAAAGATGACTAATGACAGACATGATTAAACTAATTTAGTAGGTGAAGCTTTGATGGGAGCCCTGAAGCCCAGGTGCAACCCTGGGGCCCAGCAGGAACTCCCGGAGCTCGCTCACATCCCTCCTTGTCCTCACGCTTGAGTTAAACAAACTCATTAGCTTTGCTTTGTTTTGATCAGGGGATTCCCTTTGTCTATTGAAAATATTTTTGTCTCTCTCTGCAAACCTTTTCCTTGCTACTGCCAAATACAAGCTCCCTAATGGAATCCTAAATCCAGATTCAGTTAATAGCCAGCTACATCCTCATCCCTCACCTGATGCCTCCCCTCAAAGTGTTCCTTCTGAATACAGTAGTGTCTCGCAAACTGATAACAGTAATGAAATAGAAAGTCAATGGGATTTGTCTGGGGACGTCTGGGATTGTGTCTGGGGACCTCTCTGAGGAAGATGCCCTCAGCTCTGGGGATGTGTTGTGCCAGTGATGGTACCAGGTGCAGGGATGGGCACCACTCCATGCCCAGCCTATTTTGGTCTATTTTGGTGTTCACCCTTCTGAGTCCACACGTGGGCACAGAGCAGGACTCAGCCCTGGCTGGCTGGTGCCATCGCTTTGCTCTCCCCTGCCTCCCTGTGAGCTGGTAACTCTTCCCTTTGATTTAAGGATTGCCCACACCAGCAACCACCCTGTCACTCATTCCCTGAATCCCTGTGGGAAGCTGCAGCCTGTCCTTGCTGCTGCTCCTGGATAATGACACCAAACCCTCCTCTGTCTCACATACCATGAGCAGCGCTAGTCCCCCTTCCAGACCCATAGCATACCAGAACCTGCACAGAGAAAATGGCCAAACTGGGGCTTCTGTCCCCTCCCCAAAACATTGGGCTGATTAACAGGATACCAGTGCTGTCCATCTTGCTTTTGTTTAATTATCATTTTTGTATTGTTCGTGTCTCCAGAGGCCTGACTGGGTGGGAATGGTTTGATGGATTATATATGAAATCCAGTTCAACACATCCAAGTATTACTGCCTCATAATTTGCTGCACCACAGAGGCTGATAGAGATGCCTCGTGTTATTAATTATGCCAATATATTTTCCTGAGCAATGTGATTAATCAGGCTGTGTACAGCACAGCCACAGGCCTGCTCTGTGGCTGTTTGTTCTTGGGTGGAAGTGTCTGGCTGGGGGAGCAGGCAGCAAAATCTGCTCTTGGCCTCAGTCCTTCTCTTCCAGAGCATTCAGGGGGAAAATACAGTTCCCAATGCTGCACTTTGCACTCCAGGGAGCCACGAGGCAGTGGAGAGCAGAGCATGGGATGACCTCCAGCTGGGCAGCTGGTCCAGGGTAGATGGGCACTGCCTTGTCCCTGCCCCTGGCTCTCAGACCTCTGCTCCTGCACTGCAGTGGAGCTGACCCTTCTCTGTCTCTTGTCTCCATAAAGGTCAGAGAAGAGCCACCAGCCTTTAAGTGCCAAGACAAGGTCTCCCACCCTCCGGCGCCAGAAGACTCGGAATAGTAAGGCAGCTCTTCCCAAACAGTTGCTCCTTGGTTTGTTGTACATTTGGTTTACTCCAGCCATTTTTCCCCTCCTCATCACGACTGTGATTGTGAGGGTTTGTGTCTTCATTGTGAGGGTTTGTGTCTTCCACACCACTCAGGCCTGGCAGTCACACAAACCACCATGCTGGTGATGGGAACTGCCCTGTCCTCTGATGATGAGCATTGATGCTTACAGACCTTGAGCTGCTGTTTTCCCATCACCAAATTATCTCTGCAGCAGGAAGGGAAGGACATGGGTTAGACAGTGTCTGACACTTGTGGAGTGCTCTTCTTGCCCTCTGGGGTAAAATTCAAAGCTTCCACGGAGCTTTGGAGGATCCTGGGGGTGGCAAAGCCACATCTGGCTGCCTGTGCCCGGGGCTAGCTCAGAGCTAGAGCAGAAGCACAGGGATGTCTCATACAAAGTCAGGAACAGCGCAGACACACGGTGGGTTGGATGTGGCTCCCTGGCCACGCATGACCTTGATTTATTTACACCAATGACTAGAGTTGGCTCCCAGCCCAAGGTGGGTGATCTCTGCCAATCTGCTGGAGACCCAGCAGCCCTGTTTGCCTGCAGCCCAGGCAGGCTGTGTGTCAGGCTTAGGCTCCCTTCAGTGCTGAGGGGACCTGGGGGCTTAGGGGCCTCAGGGACTCAGTGTCTCCGCCTTGGCATGGAATCTGGGAGCCCTTCCCTGGCCAGGGGACCTGTGTGGAATTGGGATGGATGTGTGTGTCCTGCCCTGAAGATGATCCTCCTGTCCCCTTCCTCAGCTCTGCCTGGAACGCACCAGGAGCTCATCATGAAGCGAAGCCTTCCTGGAATGGTCCTGCCCCAGGGATTTACCCACAAGCTAGGAGGAGCCTCCTTTATTCTACATTTAGTTCCTGGGACTTAGCCCTCTCCCCCAGGCCAAGCCCATTGCTGAAAATGCCCATTAGAAACTCCAGTCACAGTCAAAATTCCATCAGAAAATGAACTACCAGTGGAGCGATGCAGAGCTGCCCAGGATTTATGAGCCCCAGGCAGCCTGAGCCCCTGTGCCAGTACCTGGGGAAGTGCTGCTGCTGCTGCTGCACACCGTGACCACTTCCAATTTCACACCACTTTGAACTCACTCTCATTGAGGTTGGGGAGATGAAAAATGTCTTTATTAAGGGAAGTCACAGGTCCCTGATTGGGAGCTAAATGAGTTTTAATGTGAGCAGGGAGGGCAGGAAGGGGTGCAGGGAGAAAGATGTGGTGACCCCTGGCCTCCCCTGGGAGCCTGGCAGGGCAGAGCACCTCCCTAAAAAAGATTGCCCCTTGGTTTTCCTGCTGCTGTGATCATCTGGAGATGGTTGGTGGCATTCACTTTGGGCCAGTGTCAGTTCCAGCCCAATGTTTCCTCCAGTTCCCCTGCCCCAATACTGATCCAGCTGCTCTGCAGTGAGGTCTCCTGGACCAAGATCACCCTTTGATGCAAAGACAGAAGAGAACATCCCAGTGGTTTTTCTCACTGTCCCTAGGGCACAGACCCTGGTGGTGGCCGTGGGCTTCCTGGGCTGCTCTGCTCCATCCAGACCTCCGGACACTGTGATTCCTGGTGGAATCTTGCAATGAGTGACCACCTGTACATGGATGCAGATATGCACACACGTGCCATTCACAATTAACAATTTACTTTAACAGTTTACTCGGTTAAACCCGCCGTTATTTGTGATCCTACCATGAGTGTGTTGGTGCCATGGTGGCTCCCACCTGGACTGACTCCGGTGTGTGACGGGCACAGAGCTGTGTGGGGTGTCTGGGCTTCCTGCTGCTCATGTTTACCCAGCAGACCTGTGTGGGTATTCCCTCCCTAATGATCTTTCATTCTTGCACTTGTATCTTTACTCCAGGAATCAGGCACCAAACCTGGAGCGAAGTCAAGCCCAGACCCTCCTCCCGGCTCATCCAGCCCCCGAGTTTGCCCAGGGCTCTGTTATTATCCTGCATCCCTGTAATTAGCTGCTTAGGCTGTGATTGCCCCATTGTCCGCTGGATGGGTTTAATCATTCTTTTCTCCTACAGTGGCAATTTTGTTCCAATTAATTATTTCAGTTTGAACAGCAATAGCTGGTTGAGTTTAGAGAGAAATTAAAAGGGTAGAGAAGGATAATGAGGAATGAACTAGGGAAAGGCTGCAGACAGGGCTGCACAGGTCCTGCTTCTCTGGCAGCCTCTCGCTCCCCAGAGAGCTTTCAGGGGCTGGGAGATGTTCTCCCTGGAAATGAGGATCCAGAGTGGCACAGAGGCACTGCCTGGCTTCATCCCTGCCTGGGAGCTCTGTACTGGGCTGATGGAAATGTGGGGAGGGCACACTCACAGCCCAGCCCCAGGAGAAAGTGCTACTTGTTGTAGTGATAGGACAAGGGGGAATGGCTTCAAACTGACAGAGCATAGGGTTAGATTAGCAACATCTGGCCATGCTCCTTCCCTTCCCAAAGCATCTGGCCACTGGGCTGGCTGACAGACACCAGCTGCCAGCTGAGGGGCAGATGCAGCAGCACGTCCCATGCTCCTGTTGTGCAGTGCCATGGAAAATGGGACCAGGAGGGGAGGGATGGTATGTCCAGAGAGGCTTAGGTGCTCCCTTGTCCCAGGGTACCTCCAGCTCCCTCAGCCTTGTGTCCCAAACCAGCCTGAGGCAGGGTGTCAGGGAGCTAGGGCTGGAGGGATGCATGGTGGCTCCCAATGGGAGTGATCTTGGAGGAGCTCTGACCCTGCCACACTCACCCAAACTGCTATGAAACACCTTATGTTACAGCAAATTAAGATCACCACATCCCTCACTTCCTGGGTGGAATTACCCAGCGTGGGTGATCTTCTGAAGGTGATTTGGGATGAGACTGATTTAGAATTTAAAAAATTTAAAAATAAATAAATTTAAGGTTAGCTAAGGTTTTGAAGGGAGAGAAAAAAAAACATTAATGTCTTTCAGGGGTTACAAAAATGCTGTCTGTGCAATTCATGTATAATTCAATGAATTCCACAGTAGTTTGAATATTTAAATTATGTATGATCAAAGCAATAAAAAAAAAATCTGCATTTCCTCACTCTGAGCCCCCCAGACACAATGCTCTCCAGTGTCCCCTCCCCAAAAGGCAGCTCCAGTTTCTGCATTTCCAGAGCTATTGAGCCCCATCGCTCCCAAGAACTGAGTTTGACTGGAAAAACACAGTCTCCAAGTGTGGCTGCTGTTCCCCAATCCAGGCAGGAGCATCGCTCCGCCAGCACGTTGCCAGGGCGATGGGCACGGCTGCCACCACAGCAGGGCTGAGGAGGTGATGGGCACAGCACGGGGTGGGGGAAGGACCCCCACACTGCCCACAGCCCCCGCCAAGATCCCAGAGGATGCAGCTCCCAGTGCCAGCTCGGGAAGACGGAGGGGTCTCGCCCCCCACCACTGGCTGTCTCAGGGGCTGCAGCTCTGGCCTCACTGCTCATTTCCTCCTGGGGATTCTTGGTCCCATCCTCCAAGGCCCCGTGGATGTGTCCGTCTCCTCTCCCAGCTCCAGCACTCAGGGGCTTGGAGGTGACAGCCCCCCCGGCTGTGGCCAGGGGAGAAGGGAAAAATAGCAACCAACTGCCCGTGGCCCCACCCCCTCTCCAGATGCTGTAAATTTTCATTAGTATTCTGTAATTTAATGATCTATTCCCAAGGGAAAATTAGTCTTCAATTTACAAAAACTTCCCTGTTAATTTAAGCATAATAGTAGGGAGCATTGTGTGTGCCAGAGCCGTGTCCTGCGCCCCCCAATCCCCCTCCCACAGCCTGGCAAAGGGCAAGTGCCAGGGAGAATTCCAATAACACACTAAAGACCATTGGAACTCTCAGGACCAAGACTGCAAGGAGCTTCCTGGGAGCAAGAAAAGCAATTTACTCCTGAAACAAAAGGTTATTTTGAACCTGCAAACACCAATTCAGCTGGAGGTTGATGCTGGAAGACTGGGAGAGGTGAAATGTGCTGGGAATGCTGGGCGAGCCATCAGGGCTCACCCTGGGGGCAGCTGCCATCGAACCCTCAGGACTTTTAAATGGTCAGTTGGTGCCAGGCCCTGAAGCATCCTTGGCAGACCCCATAATGTTAGGGGTTAGGCAGGACCGCGGTGGCTCTGTCGGGGCTGCTGCAGGTCCCTCAGTTCAGAGCCAAGGCTCCAGCTCTCAGCCTGCCCTCCCTGCCAGCGCTGCCCTGACGGGGTCCGAGGGCATCACTGTCCCCCCTCGTGCCTCAGGATGTGTGTAAATGCCGAGTGTCAACCGTGCCCTCAGCACACATTGAGATGGATGATGGTGGCTCTGCTCATTAGGGGCTGTGGCAAAGAAGGGTAGGTGCTGGGAGTCTCCGTGCTGGGGAAGAGCTGCAAGGGGAGCTCATTAACTTGAAAAATTGGGTCCAGAGGGCTCATTTGTCTGAGATCAGTTCCCTGTTTTTTTAGTTATATGGAAAATGAGGGAGGGGGGTCTGAGCCTCTCCTCAGTGACCAGCAGTGTGATTTACCCATTTCTCATTCATGTTCTCTCCTTCAAATTGCCTTTAATACTGTTTATTTTCCCTGGGCCTTAAGCCTCCCCATGTGGAACGTATGTAACCCTTCACTCCCACGATACTGTGCCTGGGGGCAGAGCAGACACTGTGACACGTTTGCTCAGCCTGGCATCCCTATGGATGCCCCCTGGTGAGACCTGAGTGGTCCCTGGCACCCACTGCCCACGCACTGCCATATGGGCTTGCTCTCTAGTCCCTGATCTCCTGCAGTAGGAAGTTTGTGCCCCCGCTGTCTCCCCCATTCCATGGGGCCCTGGTGGGAGGCTGGAGGGCAGAGCCTGCTCTGTAACGTTGGGGTGGGCTGATCCTGGGACTGGCACCTCTCGCATGGGCAGGTGGCAGACCCTGTTGCAGGGAGAGGCTGTAACATCAGATGAACCCTTACTGGATGATTTCCCTTGGTGTTCTGAGCAGATTTGGGGCAGAGGCTGCTGAAGGACACCCAGTGCACATGGCAGGCTCCTGGCACGTGTCCCCCACCATGCTGGCAGCAGCCCCCTGTGCCACAGACCCGCCAGTGACACCCCGTGCTAATGACAATCGCTAATTGCCTCGCACTGTTAATGAAGGCAGAGTTGTCAAACCACAGCAAACATTGGAGGGGAAGCCTGGAGTCATCCTCTGCCAACGTGCTTCCCTGGCCCCAACCCATGGCAGGGAATGAGGCTGAGTTCTCTCCATGGATGTGGGGGGAGGATGCAGAAAGGAGGGTGGGGACAGGAGGGACTGGGAGGATGCCACACGTTGAGCTGAGCTCTTGTGGGGCCAATGGAGGTGAGGGCTTGGCCATGGGGGCTGCTGCCCCCCCCCAGCACTTCTGCACCCACCAAAGGAGAGCTCAGCATCCCTCCAACCCACACTGGAGCAGGGCTGTTCCCTTCCCAGCCAGCTCTGCCCCAGACACAGCTAAATTAGAAGGGAAATCTATTTCCTGTTTTAAAAAAAATCCAGGGGAGCAAAGTTGGTGTTAAATATAGATATATGATATGTAAATGAATCTGACAACTGAGTGAATAAAAAATGAAGGTTTAAATTATTGAAGGGTGGGAGGAGATGGCGCATGCAAATAGCATTAATGTGGAAAGAGGCAGTGCTCGGAACAGGGAAAGGAGGTTTTGAAACGTAATTATTTCTTTTAAGAAAAAGACTACATATGAAATAAAAGCCAACAGGGCCAGCATGTGTTTGTCTCAAAGCCCTTTCTCTTCTGCTTGTCCCTTTATCCTCCTGCCTTTTTTTTTCCCCCCTGTCAAGCAGTGAGAGAAACCAAAAGCTACTGAATTTTTTAGCTTTAATTAAAATAAGATAAATTAAGTTTTGATTGCTACACGAGAACGAGTGAGACCTGGGGATGGCTGATCACAGGCCACTACTGAGAGGGCAGGAGAGGGTGTTTGGTAATTGATTTGGTGGGGCCTGGGCTTCGTGGCTGTCAGAACCAGTGCAGCCACAGCCACCCCATGGAATTGGTGGGGACTTCCAGCACCTTTCATAGGAAGCATGGACTTAATTTACATGGAAAAACACCTGCCTGAAGATGTTAACCTGCCAGGAGGAGTTCCCTACGGCTCAACTGTGCAGACACTCCACTGGCTTTTGTTCCTGTTCCTCCCTGTGCTGCAGAGCCCGCAGGACAGGATCAGACCGAGTGTGGGGCTGAGTGAGGGAGAACTAGTCGTTCAGTATTGAAAATAGAAAACTCACTGGTTATTTTCATCAGTGGTAAAGCCGGCAAGGAATTCTGGTGGGCAATCTGTGAGCACAAGAAATGTCCTCATCACCTTCCTCACAGCTGTATTTCTGCCTCTCTGACCCTGTTCAGGACTGATGGGGCAGATTATGGGTTCCCTTTCCCTAATTCAGAACTTGATGGCTTGGGAGAAGTTGTTAAAGTTATAGATCAAAATGTCATTTATTAGAAAAGTGCATCCCCTGGGATTCTTATCTTTCATTCATTATTTGTCATGTGCTGACAGTGAGCTCTGTTCTGTCTAATCTGTCTCTCTAGCTGTTTACACAGCCCTCACCACGGCAGCACCCAAGTGCCTCCCACGCCTTAAAAAATGATGGTTTGCTTCCTGCTCCCTCCCCTGCTCTGTGAAGCCATGAGAGCTTTATGGAAAGTGTATTGGATTGATTTTCCCGTTCCCTTCCACTAAACCAGTGGTGGAGGGTCCTCTCCAAGGGTCTGCCCGAGGGGCTCGGTGGGTGATGTGTGGGGCTCACCCCACTGCCTGGGGTGCTGCTGTCCCGGGTGCTTTGCTGGTGACTTCTGCCATGGAGCAGTGACTTGGGGTGGCCCTGGTGTCCCCCACATCACATGAGGCTTCCCTGGCACCCGCTCCTGCCTGATGTGGGCTGCAGGCAAGCAGAAAGTGAGGGCAGGGCGTCTTCCAGCCCACAGTGGGGAATCTCAGGTGTTCCCCACCCAACTGGTGCCTCAGCCCACATCTTGGCAGAATGCAGGAGCCATCCACACAGACCTGCTGGCCATTTGAACAGGACACAGGAGCAGTTCCTGCTTTCTAAATGATAAATCACCCTGCACTACTATCAGGCACACAAATCATGTTCATCACCACCAGCCATTCATGACATAATTCTGCACAGCAACTATTACATCCTTCTGCAGATGATACAACAGCTCTTGGACGGTTTGCTCAGCCCATGTTGCTGCCCAGCCAGCCCAGGGGTTTGTGCCTCCTGCATGAACAAATTATAGTAATTCCTGTCCCCCTAGACAGCTTTTGCATTGATGAAATGAGGGGGAAAGAGAATTCCTCCATGGTTTCCCCCCTCCTTTTCACTGTCTGCTTGACAGATGCCATTCATGCCCCTTGTCAGGCCAGGTCCTGAGCCCAGCGTGACACAGGGCTGACATCTGGTCCAGTCTCCCTGTGGGTTCAGCGGGGTGCGGGTGGGACCAGTGCCCCTGTCTCCCATCTCCCGTGGGTCCTGTGGCTCCCGTGGTTGCCGTGGCTCCCAGTCCGTTCCAGTGCGGGTCCTTCCCTGCCCGGTTTGGCCGCCGTGTCTCCATGGCGACGCGCTCTCCCTGCCGCAGAGCATCCTTGGCACGCCGCTCCGAGCGCTGCATTTGTATTCCCAGCCTTTGTCTCCCGCCCGGCGCTGGCAGCCGGCCAGGCCAGGCATCCATTTCAAAGCAGCCTTTGTTTTACCGGTGCAAAAGCTGCTCAGAAATCCATGAGGTTCAATCGGGGCGAGAACACTGTGTTTCCTTGCTCTCCTCCTTCCCCCAGCCAAGGTGCTGTGGCTCAGCGCGACCGCATCGCCCAGCCCAGGGCACCGGGAGGGGGCTGTGCCAGCGGCCCCACGTCGGACAGGCAGGAACAAGCCGGGCAGAGACATTTTTCTCCTCTCTCCTACTCCCCAGGCGTAGCTGACATTTCCTTGCACGGTCAGACGTGCCATTCTCAGCGCTGCCGTGCCCTCGAGGCTCAGGTACAGCCAGATCTGCTCAATTGCAGAGCACAGTAATTGAGATTCCAGACCCTGGTCAAAGAGAAAGGTGCTTGGAGTGAACTCGGAGCCCAAAGCCAGGCTCCTGCCCCAGCTCACTGCCCCTTCCCGGGCTCCACCAGCGAGGCAGGGTGAAGCCAGCTTGCCAGCAGGTGTGATCGCATGATTGCAGTATCCATCCTTGCTTCCAGGGGAGTTCAAGATTTAGGAAATGGGATGATGTTACACGTCTGCTCAAGTGTGCAAAGGCATGCACGGGTGCATTGGTGCAGGTTTGTGGGGACCCTGGTTTCCAGGCACTCCAATCCCTGTGGACCTTCCCCAGGTTGTGGAGAGGCAGTGAGGAAGGGACACAAAAAAGGACAATGGGGTTTCATTGCTGAGGCCCTGGTGGTCCCCAGGGCATCCCTGCAACCCTCAGAGCTTGGTGTGAGGCAGGAGGGAAAGAAGAGGATAACAGGAGAACAGTGAAAACTTTGTTAAGGGCAGGGGCAGCAGCCACCTGTCAGTTCTGCTCAGAAGAAAAATGTCTCCAGAGGATACTGTCATCTGAAACAGGGTTCTTGAAAGCAGTGGGAGCTGGGCAGCCAGTGCAGGGTCAGTGGCTGTGGGGAGTTTATGCAGCAGTTTGTCCTGCCCTGCTGCTCTGAGGAGGCTTCTTCAGCCTTGGGCCACATCACTCAGCCTGGCTGTGCTGAGCAGGGCTGAAGCTGGGAGTGCGCACGAAGCTGCTGGTCTTTCATCTTGCTAAAGCTCAGACAGTCTGCTAAGTAATTCACTGCATCAATAGTGTGAGATATAACCACTCCAGCATTGCAGTTCCCGTGACTGGGACCACTGGTAGAATCAGGAGCACAGGAGTTCAGGGTCACACAGAAAGATCACAGCGAGTGCCAGCTGTGGCCTAGGAACAACAGCAGCTGGAAGTGCCACCCTGGCAGCACCAACGTGTGACTTTGCATGAGGACACTTTCACGCATGGAGACCATCCCAGGAGGTAACAAGTGCCAGATCTTATGCTGTGGTCTGTGGTATTGCTCAATAAATTGTGTCCTGGCCCCATTTTATCCTCCCTAATTAGGAAATTCAGCAGATGAATCACTCTCTGAAACCTAAGCTGGAGCGTATTGCTGGCACAAAAAGAACTGGTCTGCGGCAGAGTAGGAATTGTTTGTGCATTGTCAGTGAGAAGTGCAAAGGAAACGGGTGAAATCTGTTTATCAGGTGCTGTGCTGAGAAAGGGCAGGTGTGAGTGAGGTGATCAATGAGCATTGATTAGAAAGGGGCTCACTCCTGTTAGACATGATGGAGGACAGAGCAAACACACACAGGGTGTGCAGCCCCAGGGCAGCACAGCCTCCTGCACCAGCCCTTTAGCACTGACCACTCTGGTGCTCCAGTCTCTCCCATCCCTCTCCCAGGGCTCTGGTGGTTTCTCTGGAGGTGTGGTTCACATGTCTCTCAGCAATTCACCAGACTGGAGGAAGGGTGAGCTCTCCATGGGTACAGCTGATGGGCTGAAGGGAGGGTAAGCTGTATCCTCCGTGAACATCAGTGATTGCATGAAGCCATGGCAAATTATTGGGACTGGAGGGCAGAAACAGGAGGGGAAGCATTTTTCCCTGCACACATCATCTTGCTGGTGGTGAAGAATCATGGTTTGTAACTCTGTGGACTCTCCAAAGAGTGCCTTGCTACTTTTTGGAGTTGTCTTTTTATTTAGCAAAACAGGCTAGAAAGAGCCATGGCTGTGGAAGAGAGGTTGGACCTGGCAAGAGTCCACATGGGCAAAAATCTGGATGAACTGCCCACAGGGCAGGTGATGCCCAGGGTGGCTGGACCCACCATTGTGGCAGCATCTCAAGAGACTTCTGGAGCCAGGGGACATTGCCCCACCAGCCTCCATGAGGGACTGGGACCAGGTCATGCTCGCTAATGTCCAGAAAGTGTGGAGTGTGAGAGCTGGGGAGAGCTGCAGGGAGCACACCAGCATGATTCCCTTTGGAAGTGCAATGCAGCCCTGGTAAATAAATAAAGATTGGGAGCGTCTCTTGCACTGCACCACTTCTGAGTGCAGGGATGTGAGGCTGGTGTAATTGGCTGGATGCAGAGAGAAATCCAGGCTCAGCAATTCCATTTTGCAGTTGGCAGCTTTCCCAAACGCAGATCGGGGAACGCAAGTTGGACTGGCTTTAAAACACAGGGAAATCCTTTATCTTTGATAATTTTTTTGCTGATTTAAAGGGTAGGATTAAATCCTCATTTAATAACCCCAAGTGCCTGCTCTGCCCTGCTCTGATCGCTCTGTGTAACAGTGATAGTGCTGCCGAGGAGCTGGAGCCCGGAGGCAAGGCAGGGAATGTTCTCCCCAGCACAGATCCCATGGCTGTTTGCTGCTGCAGCCCGCGAAACAGAACCAACTGTTTAACCTCCAGCCTCAGCACAGGATGCTGTTCACTGTTTTCCAGGGCTGTTTCCAGCTGCTTTCAGGGCTCCTCTGAAAGCAAGCCCAGTGCTTTCTGTTACCAACTTCCATCTTTGTCATTTGTGGGTTTTTCCTCCTAATTAAGGATCCTCAGAGCCCCAGAAGTCCCTCACTAACATACACAGTCTGGCTTACTGCACTGACAGGCTCCAGGGCAGGGAATGGCTTTATAAGTGCTGCCTGTTCAGTACCTTTATATCGACGTCTCTTACTGTTGCCCAGGCTATTTTTAAATCCTGTAAATAAAGACTCTACAATGAAAAGGAAAGGAGCCTCCTCACAGAGGAATGCAGAGAGCCACTGTGTTGATGAGGAGACTGTTTTCCCTTGTCTGTCAAATCAGCTCATTTAGATTATTTAAGTCAAGAGCAATTCTGAAAACAATCTGTTTTGCCCATGACAGCGGCTTCGCCCTGTGTAATGACGCTGAATGGAACAAGCGGCTGAGAGTTATTGATGGCAAATTCTCCATGACCCCAGGCCTGTGCTCCTCATGGCACAGCCCCCAGCTCTGTTTTCCCCAGACACGAAGCAGATAGTATTTTCTAACATGTCGGCTTCCCGACTCCCTGGAAGCCTTGACAGCAAACTGCAGCTGAAGGGCGGAGGGGATGGGAACACTGAAACGGCGCCAGCTCCTCTTTAGCTGTTTTCAGCCAGTGCATTTCTCTGCCTCCTGCAGCTCACTCTCTTGCTCTGATGATATGAATATACTAATTAAAAAGTGAATGGGGATTTGACGATGGGAGGACCCACGTGCGTGCCAGGCTGGCAGGGTGCAGGTGGTGGCTGCTGCTGCAGGGAGAGGATATTTGGGGATCACTGCCCAGGAGGGCATGTTTGCGGACTGGTGAAAGTGTAACTGCACAGATCCATCCCTGGCAGCTGCCTGAGCACAGGCGGCTCGTTTGCCCTTGAAGAGTTGCTTCCATTATTTCTAATTTCTGATGTAATGTATGCCCACAGTGCTGTGGAGCCATTCGAACACGCAACAGAGAAGGACAGCAGTGGCAGGGTGAGGACGAAGCACCACTGGACACATGAACAGGCTCTTCCCTTCACACCCTGCCCCTGAGGTCTCCTTCCCACTCGGGAACACAGTGGTTCCTGGGCACAGCAGTCCCATGAGGGCTGAGGATTTATCAACCCTTTGGCTGAAAGCAGCTCCCACATCAGGTGGTTATATATGTCTTTTTAAGCAAGGAGGTGTTACTTTGCCATCAGCTTCCTGGCAGAATCAGAAATCTGAGGCAAAGAAGTCCAGAGGTCCAAGCTTCAGTGAATACCAAAGGACCAAGAATGAACTGAATAAAACTGTAGTAAACATGAGAGAAGGTCACCCAGCACCTCAGTTCCCAAATAACCTTAAGCTCAGCGCATATTAAGGCTAAAACCAGGAGTGGGTGGTGAACATCAGAGTGCTGCTTCCAGCCAGCTGTCTTGACCTAGCACCACTGCTTAGACTAACACACTTTTGCATGGGTGAAGCTCAACCTTCCCGTTCTTCTCGAAGAAAATATTCTTCCTATTTGAGAGTTCACTAATTTCCCTAGTGTATCCAGGAGTTCACCAGCCAGTTTCACGTGTCAGAACTCTGCTGAGCAAAGTGTTACCTGTGAGGGTGAAAGAGGTAAGATCATGATGCTGATGTAAGAAGAAGATGACGGGGTAGGTAATTGAGGGTTGTTTCCTGCAGCTGACATTTACACTTACACTCTGGTTATAAATGTATATACACTGGTTATGTATACAGTGATTTGCCGACAGTGTGTAACCAGCTGCAGCAGTTACGGAATGGAAGCCACCACTGCAGCAGTCTAGTTGCTAGAAGCACGTGCATAAATAAAATTAGAGAACAATCTAAAATAATAAAGAAAGCTGCAGACCTTGACTATGAATTTTATTGACAGTGGCATAATACAGTTAACAAACTGACATAACAGGAGTATCTAAAGCATTCATCAGCCTCCCCAACTGAGGACAGACTTAACAGCAGCCCTCCTACACCACGTGTAGTACCTCCAAAGAGAGATGAAACAGGGCTGCTGTGAATGGAACAGTGAGAGGGAGCTGAGTCAGACTTCAGGAAATAATGGCTTTCAGTTACACATGATTACATGACATCCCAAACTTTTTCATATGAAGAAAAATAAACAAGACCAAATTAACTTACAAGTCATTAAAAGAAGCTGACAAACCAATTTCAAACTGTCAGTGCCCTTTACGTCCAATCACTTTATGCCTGTGCATGTTCAGCTCACAGCAGTGCACTCTGCATTACTGAGCCTCCACAGACAGAAACACCCTCCCTGGCTACTCTGCATTGTCATAAACCTCATCTTTAATAATGTATGATCTTCAGCTGGAAAACACTGTGCTCCATTCATGCTGGCAGGAAGGCAGTGGGTACTGCAGGGACACTTGCTCATGTGCCCAGGGCATCCATTCATGTCACAACGGAATCAAGTAGCATTCTTTTTTTCACTAGCATTGATAAGAATGGTACAGGCCAGCTGACTCTGGGCTGGTAAATGCTGGTGATAATGTGGAGCTGGATGCAAAGAGAGAGCAAGAACTGCCCAGTGCCAACAAAACCTGGGACAGGGGGGGCCTGTCAGATGCAGAGCTGTTTACTGGGAATTCTTGCCTGCTCTCCCTTTCACTCCTTCCTGACGTTACTTCTCTCAATTCCCATCCCTTATCCTGTTCAGTCGTGTGAGTGGTCGATTTTTCTGGTTTCTGGGGTGTTGTTGCTGAAGCCAAGTCCAGTAACAGCGTGCAGCTCGTATAGTCCTCACTCTACGTTTTCTGTGCTTGAAGTTAACAGTATCAATGTGTGCCTTGGATTAGATACTAAAGAATACTTTAGCAGTGCTGGGGTGGCCGGGCAGTGGAAGGGGCAGCCCGGGGAGGAGCCCCCATCCCTGGAGGTGTTTGAGGAGCTCTGGGAATGGCTGGGCCGTGTGGTTTGGGGTCACAGCGGCGGTGCTGGGTTGGCAGGCTGACTGGGCGGGCTTACAAAACCTCTTAAACCACAGGATCACAGAATATCCCGGTCTGGTAGGGAGTCACAAGGACCATCGATCCCAGCCCTGGCCCCACACACACACCCCAACAATCCCACCCTGGCCCCCAGAGGACCATCCGAACCCTCCTGGAGTGCCCACTGCCCACTGCCCGGGGGGGCCTGGTCAGTGCCCACCACCCTCTGGGGGGAGAGCCTTTCCCTGAGATCCA
>VXBX01001879.1:413937-451437 GCA_013400415.1 Scytalopus superciliaris
TCGGCACTCCCCCCCGTCCCTGGGCACACACCCCCCCACATCCCAGCCCTGGGCAGCCCCTGCTCCCTCCCGGCCAGCCCCACCTGGAGCTCCCTGCACATCCTGACCCCGCACCAGTTTTATTCTCGTGCTGCATTGCTGTTGACATGGAAACCAACACCGCTTTCTCTTCCAGAGAATTGGAAGCTAAAGCTACCAAAGAAGTCGAAAGAAAACTAAGCAGGTAAAAGGCTCATTTGAATTCCCTCCCACAGTTTAGCTGGAGAGTTGGCCTTGGGCTAGAAATAGCTGTGGGCTTTATCGGGAGCTTTAATCTCTTGTTAATTGTAAATATAAAAAAACCCCTGAGTTTGAAAACGTCCTCTATTGCACAGAGAAACCTCTGCAAGTTTAGTTAATTCTGCAGACTAAACACCTTTCTAGCAGGGTTTGTTTTTTTTTTTTTTTGGCTTAACAACATCGGGTTGTCTGTAATAGGAGGAGGTTTTGAAGAGAAACATAACTTTGCTGGCCTAAGTTATAGTACCTAACAATAACTTAAAAAATGAATGAAGGGTCTCTGTACACTTCAGGCAAATATTGTCAGGAGGCAAGAAATGGTTGTGGCAAGAACTCAAACAATCTGTATGTTGCCATACAACTACTGGGTCTTTGCCTCTTTAGCCATGAATAATAATAGGTGAATTTCCCGTTAGCACGTAGTTTGTAGGAGGAGAACTTTGTAGAAGGGGCAGGAGTTCAGAGTCACTTTGAACTAAGAATTCTGTGCTGCCACACATTGCTTTTGTATTTAAGTAGTTGTTTCTTCTGCACTGTTTGTTTTTAGTCCGGTGACTTTCTCACAAATACCTGCCCTGTTTTTTATATTCTTTGATTTCAACTTTTGTCCTACTGCCTTTTTGGGTTCTTTTTCAGTTAGACCTTAAAGGGCCTTTTGCTACTTGTTAAAGGGCTTCCCAAATGTGCCCAAACCCTGACTATAGCTGGACTAATCACAGGTTTGGTACCTTCTTTTTTTCCTTCTTTCCCATGTCTGAGCAGTCTCCCACTTCCAGGCCGAGTTATGATTGCAGTGTGAAAACTGCTTTACTTTCCCTTGCTCTCAAGTTTTCTTTTGGTAATACACTTAAGCATGAATAATTTTTCTCATGTTGTTGTTGAAATAAATACATGGAGTAATTTGAACACATGCAATCCTTAAGATACCCTTCGCACATTGCTGTTAACCTCTCAGAGTTCTGTGAAAGCATTTGATGACAGAAGTGATTTCAGAACTGTGTTGTTTAGAGTGACAGAGTGCTAAGTTCAGAGCAGTATTTGGTGCCAGTCTTAGTAAGTCAGTAGATCTGCACATTTTTATGACCTTAGCAGACATCTTGTCACGCTGCAGGCGAGGCCGAGAGTGACAAGAAGTGAAAGAAAACTATAGACGTGCCAAAATTCAGTTCTTGGAGAGTAAATCCTGCTATGGAGTGGGTCTCTGTGTCTCTCTGACCCAGAGAGGTATGTTTTATTCCTTTAAAAGATTCAGGACTGGTTTGAAGTTCACATTGATGCCCCAGCTGGTTTATGTTTAGCCAGGGAGCCTGGTTGTGTGAGCACACAGCTGATAAACCGTGGTGTGCCTGCACTGGACAGGCCTGGTTAATTGTTTTACTGGGGTAGAACTCAGCAGATAGCCCTTGTTCTTCCTCCAATGCCATTATTTACAGTCTTATTAAATTTACAGTGACCTAGTCAAACTGTAAAAGAGCAAATATCCTTTCCTGGGAAGGTGCATAGGCCTGTGCTATAGTTTATGTTAATCTCAGATTTCACAGTGTGGATACAGACTGTGAACTCCATGGGACATGAACTTTGCTTCGTGTGTATTCTGAAGTCACTTCTGGAGTTTATGCTTATAAATGAATGGGTAGCAAATATTTTTTTGTCTTACTGGGAATATTGGCCTAGACTGTAGGTTTGTGATAGGATAAGTATTACAGCTTTTAGTACAGCTTGCTTATCCAGTTGGAGCGATGCCTGTTTTACACTCAGGATTAGCATTTGGCTTTCTTGGCCTTTTGTAAAAGAATCCTCATTTGGTCTGTGTTCTCTCTAGAGTTCATACATGTCTAGTGCTGTGCAATTATTCCTGGTCTCAAAAATCAGCCTGGTGCATGATTTGTGACAGTGATTCAAATGAGTCCATTGCACACTGTTAATGTTACGAGTTAGTGTCACCTGTTTGGCCAGGACAAGAGTGTCTGATGTTAACTGGGGACATGTAAGAGTTAAATTTGGTCAAAATCAGGACTGCTAAAAATCACCATTTAGTTGTCTGATATAAGCAATAACTTTTCCAATTCTGTTTGGTAAACAGGGCTTTCCTGCCTCATTTATGTGGAACTGAGAGAAGGTAAATATCTGAAATACATTTACAATTATTTTCCTAAACCCAGGGGTTTGTCTCTCGTTTCACAAACGTGTAAACCATAGGGAGGAGTCTCCACTGCTTCCATTCACCCGTGGCTCTGCTCCACATTCCACCTGCATTGGTTGCAGACTGGCCATGCTTTGGGAGGGCAAACTTCTCACCTCTAGATTTCATCCATGTATTTTAAGTTACTACTGTACTATTGATTTTTACACTTTCATGTTATAATAACTACCATATTGCTGTGATATGTTCCTTATTTGCTGCAGGGGAAAAGTAGAGCTGGCTCAGTGGGAGAGGCACAGAGAAACAGGGAGAAATGCAGTTGTTTCTCTTGATGTTTAAGCATTGGTTTTCTGTTGGGTTTTGGGGGGTGTGGGTGTTTTTCCTGATAAACTTCTGATGGAAAGATGTCTGCTGTGAAATGGGAAGAGTTTATTGCAGAAAAAAAAAACAACCCACATTCTATTTGTGCTTTTCGAGACCTTTAGAGAGAGACTTGTGCAAAATTACACATCCTTTTCTCCTCCAAAGACACTTTTCCAGTTACACATAATTGTGAGGTGGTCCCCGTAAGGTACCTTGTATTTACTTTTGCTTTTTGGGTCTTAGAGCAAACCCCTGTGCAGAGCAGTGCTGCTTCTGCTGCAATAAGATGGCAGCAGCCTTGAGGGGAGGTCAGAGTTAAGGTGCTGGCCTTGAACAGTTGTTTGGGTTTGGGTTTGGGTTTGTGACACTGTTAAAGCCTCCTGTGGTATGACCAGTGTGATTGTGAGGGAGCAGTTTAATCTGCTTTTTTTGGTCCTTCATTTGTTACAGAAGATAGGGACTGTTTATGGCTGCTGCTGGAGTCTTGTGGAGTGGGATGATAAACTTCTTGGGAAACAGATCTGTCTTTTGTCTGCTTATGTAGCAGACTAGTGAATATCTTGGATGAAACTTGAGGGCAAAACTAACACAAGTGTTCCAGAATTGTGATGCATTTATAGTGCTTGTAGGTGGGAACATTGTTCTGATGAGCCAGCATCTGTACTGGGAAAACAGGAAAGCTGAGAGTATTCCAGGTAATTGGTAGTGGCAGACACGGTAGGCAGAATTCTGTCACTTCACTTTTATGGTGATAATTTAAAGACTGAGGTATTTAAGAGCAAAAAAGAAAGTAGCTGATACACATTTACTAATTAATTATTCATTGAAATATTTGTTTCAGTTTTTAGCTTGGCAGCACCTCTCCTCTCTGTTAATAGCTGGAAAGAACTAACACACACACACACGTCTGCAAATGAATGGGTTTGTTTTGTTCTCACCGCCCGAGGCTCTCTGTGCTCCCAGGAACACTCTGGTTGGGTTCAAGTGCCAGAGCATTTCCATCCAAGGCACTGGTGGGGCTTGTTGGGGCTTTTTGTTGACTTCAAAGTCCTGGTGTCTATTTCATGAACCCTTCTTGGTGTAGTGCGCTGTTTTGTGGGAAGCATTGATAAAGGAATTGTAGGATCCCTCTTTAATCAAAATACACATTTTATAATGGATCCTTGTAGAATTCTGATGAGTAGAAAAGCTGTTGGTTTTTATAGAACCTGAGAAATCATTTTGATTGACAGTTGTATGTAATTGTGTAATTTCAAAAAGTTTGAAGATTAGAGAACTTCTGGGTCAAAATACAGAAAACTTCTCAGTCTCAGCAACATATCTGGAAGTGTGTGTAGGAGATCAGCTGTAGGCTGAACATGTGGTGCTTTGCAGAATTGTTAAAGACCTTTCACTTCCTGATGCTTACCTGGGGTTACCTGACAGCGTTCCACCTGCAGCACTGCAAGTTAATTTATAACTAGAAGAGCAGACAGTTGAAGTTATTTATTTGTTTGTTTGTTTCTCACAAAATTTGTTTGTCACTGGAAGTTTTAGAGTGGTTTCAAAAGCCGCTGTGTACAGTCATTTCTAAATCTTCCTTGTATGTTTCCTTCATGTAGCATATGGGAAGAAGGTAAAAATCCATAGTTTTTTTTGCCTTCAGCTGGTAACCCAGTGCTACCATGTCCCCAAGTATCACATCCACACAGCTGTTAAATCCCTCCAGGGATGGTGACTCAGAATTCTTGTAACTATCATTTCCTCTGTGAGGTGATAGAATTGTGATTTTATTGTGGCAAAACATGTTGCCCTTTGCTTTATTGTAACAGAAAAGATAGCAGTGCTGCACTAATGTTAATTACTGCATCCTCAGCCTGTCTGCCAGGGAAAATAGGGGTGAACTTGATTTTCCTCTTCTGCAACATAAGAATAAAGGTTAAATATGGCTATTTCAACACAGGTATTTTTACAATGCCAAGCTGGAGCTTTAGAAATTAAATATTAATAGAATGCTTTTTCAAGAATTAAAGTAAGAAGGGAAATGTGATTTGATATAAATATTACCTGAAATGTTTGTAGTTTGGGCATGACAGCTTTTTCCACTCTGCAGGCCAAATAACAAATCAAGCCGTACAAACATAAAACATCTTGCACTGTCTTGATACCTGTCCTAGAAGATTAAAAAGCTGATTTTGTTTTCTTTTTTTTTAAATGCTTAATTTAAGACATTTTGGTAGTTTGTTGTTTTTTTCCCCCCTTATACAAGGAATTGTGCTTGGGCTACACACCTGGAGCAAAAAATCATTTTTACAAAAATAATGGTAAATATTTATCTGACCCTCAGTCTGTTTAAATTTATGCAGATAGCAGCAGTTTCTCCTTGCACATTCTCAGCACCGTCAAACGTGCAGTCTCTCCTGAGACTGAGATCCATTTTCATTTGGTCTCACTTGAAAATAAAGCACCTTTCAAGTTAAGCTGTTGAAACCAGAGGCCTTTGTTCTCTCCGATGTGGATTTCTTATGGCTGGGGTGTTTTATTTTCACTTGATCTAAATTGAAAAATACAGTTTGCATTTCTGCTAAGGCCATTTAACCTTGAGCGAGCTAATCCCATTACACAGGAGGAGAAGGACATTCCCTGTGCATGTGTTTGGTGAAAGAGGGATGGCTGATAGGGGAAATCATAGAGGCCTGTTTATGTATTTATGTTATCAGTTGGTGTGCTTGGTCCTTGCTTTCCCTGGGCCTGCTGACAGGCTGAGTGTGCTGCTGCAAACGCTTTGACCACACAAGGTTGATGGAGTAAATCTCACAGATGGAGGGAAAAGCCCAGCAAGAGAACCTGTTGTTTTTCTGGCTTTGTGTTGTTACCACAAGACCAGCCCTGCCGTGGCTCCTGCCCTGTAGAGGACCATGGAGCTGCTGGTAGTTTGTACACAGGAAGAGGGACCTGTTAGTCTGTGGTGATAAATGGGAAATGATACATTCTATTTCTGTTCCTCAAGGAGCAGCATTAGAAATAGAGCTTGTTTCTTGTATGTTCTAATGGAGGTGGAATCAGAGGCATCAATCCCATCCCACTGCTGTCTGGTGAGAGGGCCATGGATTTGTGTGTTGGGAAGAATGAAGGAGGCTCACACTTCCAGCTGTCAGAGATGGGAATTCAGGAGTTCTGCTTGAAATTCTGATGACTTAATAGGCAAATGTGAATTTGTGTCTCTGGTTTATGTGTGAGGGTGATGGATAGGCCTGTCTTCCTTGAAGGGTTCAGTTTCCAGGAAGAACAGGACAGGAAGGGCTTTGCTGTTGCTGTTTAGTTGTGCAGTGGGTTAGTTTTGCTCTACAGTCACTGAGATTTAATGTTATAGTGGTTATTAATACTCTTAAAAACTTAGCATGAGCTGTAGGTGGATAATTTTTATCTAGGGGTTGCCTAGACTCCTGATCCTAATCATCAGGGAGTTTCATGTACTCTAAGATGGCTTTGTAATCTACAGTCTGTTTTTCTTAAATAGATGAAAATCAGATGAATAGTGTCATAATTTGAAAGTTCTGTTGTTCCTGTGTGAAAACAAGCCAGTGATGCTGTGGTAGAATATTCCAGAGATATCTGTATGTTAGTTCTTAGCATCTGTATTCTCAAAATGAAATGTAATTGTGTTAATTTAGCTGTAGCAGGATTGATGAGTTACTTTTTTTTCCCTGTGAAAATACTATTTTGCATTCTGCTTGCTCTTGAATGTGCTACAGCCTTCTTCTAAAAGTGGAATGATTTTTCAGTTAATGCAGTTTTTGCATGTGACAGACTGAAATTTTTTATAGAGAACAAGTGCCAGTGGCTTTCTTAACTCTTAGAACTTTTGGAGATTCCGTAGGTGAGCTTTTGTTCCAACAGGCAGTCTGAAGAGAGGTGTTGGCAGGGTGGGCAGAGCTGCCCACAGACTGCACCCCCTGAGGAACTGAGACTGGGGGGGAGAAGGGCTTTGGAAGGAGGACACAGTACTCTGCCTTTTCGGATGGATTAGGCATCTCCTGCTGTCAGTGGTACCTCAGGAAGTGCTGGATTCCTGAGGAGTGAACCAGTGACTCTGCTCTGTACGGAAGGGAACTGTAAATGAACTGGGGGTCGTGTCGAGAGGGAGCTGGGACCTATGGAAGCTGTTTGCTCTACACTAATTCCAGACTTGGTATTGTTCTCCAGCTTAAATTGTCCAAATGAGCCCAAACTGAGGGTCAGTATCATCGCCTTCCCTTTGGTTATGAATGCTCAGGGTGTGAGACAGCAAGGGACAAAAGTGACTGATGTGTCACCTCAGTAGTGCACGGATGTCACTGCAGGTTAATCATTACCTCAGATTTGCTCTGGATCCAAGGGGTTGCTCTGAATGAAACTGGTGAGCTGGAATTGTTTCTGTAGTTACATGACTGACCTCTTAGTTGTCCATGAAATGATTTTTGAGACCTAATTGTAAATGCAATATTGCTTTTGCAGCAAGACTGTCCTCAGTGAATCTTGCAGCCAGATGAGAAAGCTGTGATAAAATATGGAATAGCCAGGCTGTGTTTGGTGGGTTGTGATTCCTCTGGCAGTGCAATTGTAACTCAAAGATGGGGCTCAGAATTAACATTTCTGGGTAATTTTTTTGTGTATCATAACACATCAGAAGCAGTTCTTTCTCAAGTAACTAATGCTTGCTGTCTGCTATTGGAAAATCATAAAAGCTGGAGTTTGGTGTGTGGAAGCTTCTCAGAGCAGGGATGTGTCTGTAGCAGGTCACTCTGTGTGGGGTGGAGGGAACGCAGGGGTGGTTTGCGTGCTCACTCTCCAAGCAGCTCTGGCACTGGTCAGACCTGCAGGGCCAGGCTGCTGCTCTCACACGTGCCACAGGAAGTGCTGGTACCTGAAACAGCCCCCTCGGAGTGGCAATGAAGAAAAGAAATGCTGGATGTACAATAAAGCAGTGTTATTCCAACAGAAGGGAGCACTGGGGAAAAACAGGTAGTGGATGGAATGGATTTGCAGTGAGAACCAGGATCTCTGCAATTGGGGATTGACAATGATTGCTGTCAGTGGTTGCTCTGCAGGTACATGCAAGCATTGAAATTTAAATTTAAGTATAAATGGAATTATATATAATTACATTTATAATATGGCATTGTCCTTATTGGGAGGAGAGCCACCTTTGCCATCTTGCTGGAGAATTTCAGAACAGGCCAAAAAAACAATTTTAGAGTTTAAAGGTAGAGCTGAAACGGGCAGCAGTAATGTGGGACTCACTTCTCCCAAAGGAATGGTGGGATTGTGCAGAAGGCCAAGGATAAGCTGCTGCTGGGTACCAGAAAGAGAAGACCTGGCAAGCTGCTGTTCAGTATCACTTACACTGGCACCACCTGCATGAGAGCAGTGCTCAGAGTGCTGCTGTTTGTCTAATTAATGAGTGAGGAAGTTATGTGAATGTGCCACAGCGGAACTGGGCAACTGGGAGCTGGAACTCACGTGGATTGTGTAAAAAAATTAAAATGGAAAGCTCAGAACCAAAACTGATGCCTGCAGTCACTTTGAAAGGGACTTGAGCTAAAAGTAGAATTAACTGATAATTTATATATCTAAAAAAGTAATGGAAGTTTTAGTACTTGTGGAGTAGCTTGTAGTTTAACACATTCAATTGGCATTGCCTCTGACAGATATCAAATTATCTTATTTGAAACTGGAGGTGTGTAGGTATGGGCAGTTGGGAGTTAAAAAGGAGTCCAGCATCTCCAGGCAGAAGCAAGCCATGTAGTGACTGCCCTGGTTCAACATTGTTCTTTTTTCCCAAAATATCTTTTGATTGTTCTGTTTTCAAACAGCATAAGCTGGACAGAGGTGTTGCTGCTCAGTCTCCTGTTTGAGCACAAAATACTGTGTGTCAGTGAATTTAATTAATGCTCTAAGTTTTGAGTTCACTTTTGATAAGTTACGGTTTTGTCACTCCATTAAGGAGCCCCAGGATTGCCCTGCTGGTGCCAGCTGTGGTCTGATGGTGCCCACACTAAGGTGCTTCCTGGCAGGGGTGGTTTGGGGTGAGGGAGCTGGTGCAGATGTGCAGGGTGTGTGGCTCTGGAGGAGTGCAGGAACCCTCTGGGCTGGGATGTGCCAAAGCTCAGTTGTACCAGTTCAGGTAGAGATTAAATAACACCTGAATTTGCTGGCTTTTGAATCAAATTAAAGTCTCAGCCGTCACTGTAAGCTTTGGAAGAAGAACACCTTACATGTAGCTTGACACTACATCTGCACTTAAAGTCCTGTCACTTGTGTCTTGCAATGACAGTCCCTGTAGAAACAGGATCCAATTAGAAGCAGAATTCCCCAGTTCCTTTTGTGTCACTGTGAAATAATTGTTCTAAAATGAATCTAAGTGTGTACAGATTGTATTTTGGGAGAGTTAATTACAAACTGTGTGGTTCAGGGATTTAGTGCAAGAAGAGGAAGAACAGTTGATGGAAGAAAGGAAAAAGAGAAAAGAAGACAAGAAGAAGAAGGAAGCTGCTCAAAAAAAGGTATGTGGAGCACTGAAAAATAAACCCTTGTGCTTAAGGGTGACTTGTTTCACCACTAGTGAAAAACAATTTAGCTGTTGTTACTCACAAGTGTTTTCTTGTTAGTGTTTTAAATTTAAATGTACTGTCAGTTATTTAGTGGTAACTGACATACTGAACAGTGTTAATTTGCTCTGTGTAGTTTCTTAGACTAAGTTTTCTTCTGAGATGACCCTTCTTTTTCATGATTGTCAGTTGAGGCAGTTTCAAGTTTGAAGCCCCTCAATGTTAATGCATTTATTAGTAGAACGAAAGTACCATTTTAACATAGTGGCTTTCAGCTGTATCCTTATATTAATATATCTTATTCTTCAGTATGGAAGCATGTCATAAGAGAATTTGTAGTAGGATAGGTGGATAAAAATGAAAATATTGATAGCAAATGTGTTTAGGGATGGAAACATCACAGAAATGCTTGTAAAAACTTCAGAATCTCTCTTTACTGGTAAGATACTCTTCATGGCCATTGATTCTAAATATTGACCCTGAGCTTAAGAGGAGCTTGTAAATGTGGGGTTTAAACATGTCCATTTTGGGATTCTTCAGCTGGTGGGAGCAGAGTGAACCTGCTCAGCAGTTTTCTTGTGGTTCCATTGCCTGATGCTGGATGTGGCTCTTAGGAACACACTGGTTTATAGACAGTCACAGATTCAGTATTATTGCAAATCTGTTACATACTCTGAATATATGGAATGTCACAATTAAAATGGGTTGTATGCAGCTTTCAGAGTGACCACATAAAATTAAATCTGCTTTTGTTCTGGCAGTAATTGCTCTTAAAAGTGAGAACTCTAGTTTCAGATAGGAGGAACTATGATTTGTGCTTTTGGGAGACCCTTTCTGAGCACAGTCTCGCTGTGGTTTATAGGTAAAACCACACCACTGAAGGTGCACTAACATACAAGAAATGTTTCTCCCCCCAGTTTTATGCTGGGAGAAAGTTTTATTCAAATAGATCTCTCATCTTGGCCGTATCACAGGTAAAACCTGTTGAATCTTGGAAATGAAAGACTCGAAGCTTTGGCATTTGCTCTCTTACTCCTTTCCATTTCCAGTCCCTCCCCCCTTCCCTTCCCTGTTCTGCAGTAAAAGTGGTGGCGGCTCTTTGCTTCCAGGCACAGTTTTTAACTCACTTAAAACATCTTAATTTGCAAGTTAAATTCAGTCTGTTTCATGTAGTTATCTTTCAAATTAATTTTGTCTTCTGTAACATTTAAACAGCTTTTTAGGCATAAGGAATAATAGGCCCGGGTTGGTTAAAGAGATGCTTCTGAACTAGATAATTAAATAACTTGAAACCATATTAAAATAGGAAAGTCAAAAGCTAATGTTGCTTTATGAAGTGGCACGTGCACATGTGGTTTCTCTCTTATCTGCAAAAATCACTGACACTTCTTTTTTCTTGTTCTAGGCCATTGAACAAAAAATCAAAGGTAAGTTACTTTACAGTTAGTTTTACTCTGTGTATTATTTCTGTGATTTTAAATGTGTTGAATCAAACATGTCACCTGAAAGCTCCTCTCAGAAGTGAAAGGTGAGGTCCTTGAGACTTCAGCTGCACTTTTTCAAAGTGACCACAAAAGCCTCAAAGAGTAATGGGGAAGGGTTTATCCAGGGATTGGAGCTGCTGGTCTTCCTGGTTTCCATTCTTAGTTACTTACACAGCACCAGGCATAGACATAATACCTGGAGTTCGTGTCCTTGTTTGCATTTTTCCTTTCCCTTTTTTGCCTTGATTGGAAGTGCACAAACACTTCAGAATAACCATGTATAGGATAGATCTGTTTGAAATTTAATTTCCAAATATTCTAAGTGCAGCTGGGATCAGGAACACTTTGTAGACAAGTTATTGATATTTCCAGTTTTAACTCTTGTGTGTGGAGAGTTCATCCTGCAAAGTAACCAAGATGCCAGTACCTGGAAGGTGTAATTTGCATGTTCATGGCAGGTGGGAACACTGCAGTTAGTCTGAATAGCTGTGGGGTTTGTGTGGATCTCCATCCCAACCAACCCTTACAAAAGGAGAATAAAGATTCTTTTCACTTTTATCTTGAATTTAAAGAATTATGAAAATATCTAGGTTTATTCTGAAGTCATAAAATGTGTTCGAAAATATGATGAAGGAAAATAATAGAATACTTCACTGTATATGCTAACATGCACTTGGAGTGACCATTTGACCTGTGTGCTTGGACTGCTGTGGTGTCATGTCAGGGCCAAGGCTGCACAAGCAATTGGCTAAAACCAGCATGAGCAGGGTGGGCAAGAATTCTGCTCAGGTGGCTACCTGGTGGGAATCTTCACATGGAAAGAAATTGCTTTTCTTCTGATAGACAAAGTGATTTTTAATTTTTCTGCTTTGAGGCCTAACATTCACTAATGGAAGTATTAAGTTCCAGCTTAATTACATTATTATTTAAAGGGTGTTTCAGAAAGTTAAGCAGGAATTTAGAGTTGTCAGAGAAATGCAAGCTGGCAGTGCTCTGGAAGAACAGACATCATGAGGTGCAGATACACAACTTTTTGCCACAGTTTCTATAGGAACAAAATCCATAGCTTGTGTTGCACATGGCTCTTGCTTTGTTTCACCAGTTTTGCCTCCTGGTATTCAGGATGCAAATTAATGTTTCATTAGTTTCCAAGTTTCCATCACGTTAATGTCTTAAATAATTTATTCTGTGCATGAGCTGAAGATAAAATACAAGAGTATAGGATCTCTAAATAATTCAGAATTATGAGCCTCTTTCAGAAGAGGAGCTGGTTAAGTAGTGGGGGTGGGGATGGAGGATATTTCTTGGTTTTAAGCATAGTTTGGATGGGTCTAAACTGTTGTTTTAGCTAAGGTAGAATTTGCTGTTGTGCCATCTGAAGCAGATCCCAGTGTTTGTGTGAAATGACAGGAACCTTCCGGGGAACTTTGTGGAGCTGGGGCTTTTCCTGTTCAGGATTGGGAATGGAATTAATGAAGATGATGCTAATATAAATGTTTCTGGTACCAGGGGCATTTTATTACTGTAGTATTGCAGTTAAAAATGCATGTGTGGCATTCCTGTGGATTTCAGGGATTCTGACCTGTCTGGTTTGATCCAGCTGGTTTTATCAAAGGAGGGAAGAGCAGGTCGGAGCAGTGAGAGGTGAGTGTATTAGTTGCTAAGTGGAAAGTTTATCTGTGGAGCAGCTGGCAAAACACATGGACACGTGCCTTCCCAGTGCTCTTGTACCAGGTATTTTAGGAAAAGTAAGGATAATTTGAAAATCCCTATTTGTTGAGAATACTGTAGAAAATAGTCAGTTGTTGTGATGTCCCTTTCTAGCTTGGCAAAATATGTCCTTTTGCTGTGTTTAAAGTCAGTGCTATTAAATAGAGACGAATGAATCCATTTCTCCTGAATTCCCTCTAAACCAGAACTCTGCAAGCAGCACTGTGACCCCGGGTAGCTGCTGATGAGTCAAGCACTGAAGGAAATGCTGTTAAAGAGGGATGTTTGAGTTTAGCTCTGTGTGCCCACCCCAGCACTTGGGGTGTGCTGCCCCAGGGTGGGAGCTCAGTGTGAGCTGAAATGCCCTTTGCACACAGTTTAATACGGAGATGTGAAGCAGTTGATAAAACCTGCCCAGTGCTGGGGTTGGGGTTAGTTCTGAAAGTTCTGGGTTTTGGGGAGCAGGTCGAGCTGCACCCAGCTGTCCCTGCAGCGCTAGATCCCTCAGCAGAAAGTGCCACTTTCATTACAGAACAGAATAAACTGAATTACCCACTGAAACGGAAAGTGCTCTAAAAATAGCTGGGTGTGGAATTGAAATCTTTGACTCATATTTCCCACCTTGGAAACTTCTCATTCGTGTTCTTCTCCGCAAAGCAGAATGGCCCAGCTGCACTGACCCTTCTGTTTTTTTCGTCGGGGTTTTCGCTTTCCTGACTGTGCTTTTCCTGATTGGGAAAGCTCTTCTGTTAGCTCTTAAATCTTGGAAATGAGTAGAGGAATGCGGGGAATGGGCCGGGCGGTGTGTGCAGGAAGGGCGCGCTCCCCGCGGGCCCGCAGGGGTTAACGCCTTGGCAAACACAGAGAGATTTTCCAGAGCAGCTCCGAGCTCACAGCTGCGGCCATTTTTCCACCACGAAAATTCTAGCAGTACATCTTACGTGTGTCAGCTTGAAAGCCAGACTTCCTCTGTTTGCCCTTCAGCATTCCAGCCCTGACAACTCCGGGGCATGCCATGCAGGGAGAGCGGCACAAGGCGTTTTGCAGGGGCTGCTCCAGCAGCAGCAACAAGGAGCATTTCCCTGCCAGCCTGGTGCTGTTCTTTGTGTGTTTTAGGGGAGGATTTGATCTCTGTGCGCTGATTTTGGGCGAGGGAGAAACTGTTTTCCATCTGCGTTAAAGTTACTCAAGCAGCTGCCATTTTTTTATTGGAGGGGGAGTGTGAGTCCCTGGGCCCCTGCTCCAGGAGGAGTTGGCAGGCAGCTCCTGGAGCAGTAAAATGACACCATGCTTCTCCTCCATTTTCTAATGAAATCTGCGGAGTGGGAAAGCAACACAAGTTGGAAGCGTCTTTCTTTGGAATCTCTCTGTAAACTGTAACTCCACCATCCCCTGCTCTGAGGGTTTGCAGCAGGTTTGTTCTTTATGAAAATCTGTCATTTTTAGTACTCGTTTATGTAAACTTGCTGTTCCTAGTCAGGTTAATTAGCTGTGATAAACTGCAGGTCTGTTAATACTATCTTTCTGCCTTAATAAGATTCAAAATAAAATGCTGATGTGCTGAACAAACTTTTTTTAACAAGCAGCTTGTTTAGAACCAATTCAGATATTAAAATAACGATTTAGGGGTGTTGGAATTCATAGAAGCCATGTTGGAATATTAATATGTTATTTAGTCTTCTGAGAAGTTGTGGAGCAGAAAAATGTTGGACAGGATAAACTGTATAGCTTAAAACTTATTCTGTGATTCTGAGGGAAGCCAGTGCAATGGAATTCTGTTGTACTTTAGATAATTTCAGTTTAAAATTAGCATACAAATATGGACTATGCATATTCTGTAGTCTAACCCTGGAACCTGGCAGATACTAGATTTAGTTTGCTGATCATAGACAGAATTTCTACATTTGCTATGGAAATGAATGCTTAGAATATATGAAATTTCGTATTCTTGAACTGTTAGAGAAGTGCTGTTGGTGCTGTGCCTTAGGGCTGGCAGAGCAACAAGTACCTTGTTTATTGGTTGCACTCCTCGATAGGCAAAAGTGATTTGAGTTCCTTGGTATCTGTTCTAACGAACGTGGTCTTAAAGTGGCTTTAATTAGGAAAGGAAGGTGTTAGGACTGCCCTGAGTGTGCTTTGTTGGGGTGTCCAGGGAATGTCAGATGGAAATTATTTCACTTCATCCCAGAAGAGCAATTGTAGGGCAGTGGAAGTGGCAGGGAGGGAGAAGTGACTCAGTGAGCATGTTACCAGGTGCTCTGTTGTATTCGGATCTCCTCAAGAGAGGGGTATTTGTATTTTCTGCTTAAGCTTACAGTGAAAAAAAAAAAAAAAAAGGCATAAACGGAGTGTGCTGAAGGAGTGTGTGTTTCTCTTCATGGCTCCAGCTCTGCTGTGTTGGCTGGATGTGAGACACTGGCTGCAGGAGGGGTGTCTGTGTGTCACTGTCAGCACAGCTCAGCTCCGTGCAATCAACTGAAGCAAGAAGCACAGGGAGAGTGCCAAAAGTTAAAGTTTGGACAGTGGTTACGCAGACTGTGGAGTGTGAATACATGTGTTTTAATTTCAGAACTTTCTGCAGTACCTAGACCACAGAGAAGTACAAAGTGTTTCTGCATTGTTGTCAATAAATTCTCAGCAATTTGCTTAAATAGGACCTCCCCCCCCAGGGTTTACTCACTCTGTTATTTTATTTTTAAAGCAAGAAATTTTAGAAGGAGCAAATGAAATAGATTTGTTTAAGACTACATTGTGTAGTTCAGTTTTGATCATAATTTGTTGTCACATTATATGCATCAAAACATGGTTCAAAGAGTCAGTTGCCCCCTCTTAATATAGGGAACAGCTTAAATTGAGGAAATCTGGGATAGTGTTGGTGAGCTTTATCAACTTCCCAATTTATCTAATAGCTTTTGAATACCTTCTATTCCCTGTGCTCTGTATATGAAGTTGACTTATGTCCTGGCCATTCCTCTCCTAAATTTGATCCCTCTCCAGTCAGCTGTGAAATGGGAGAACTGGGTCCCTGCTGTGCCTGAGAGGGACATGGGGGCTCTGGGGGGAGCTGGGTGCTCTTCACCCTCAGACTTCTGCCCACCTGTATGTCAAACAAGGACATTGCCAAAATTTTTCTTTCCTGCTTTCCTTAAGCAGCCTAAATACATTATTCCATTAAAAGACAACTCTGATGCTGATCCTTCTGTGATTTTTTTTTATTCTAAAGGCCTCCTAGTTTGTGTTTTTCACAATATGTAATTGTGTATTAAAGTAAAAATAAACTGAAATTATAGTAATAATAGCCCTGATAATGTTCAAAATGATTCTTTAAATAAAAGCTTGAGTTTGTTTTCATTTATTTTTTATGTTGTATTCCCATGAATCTGTTCCTGAGAGTGAATGATCAAACGGTCTTTAAACAAATCTAAAGAGTTTTAAAAGCCGCTGAAAACGAGAGTTTTAGTCTTGTAGTAACAATATTCCTGGTGCTGAGGGAGGTCGTGGTTGAGTCTTGAGGTGTCTCAGGACGTTCCACAGTAAATGTTAACATACTCTATGCATATCTCATCCTGGAAATTTGAAAACCACATTAATCATATCAGTAATGTGAGGAATGGAGCACAGCTCACCTGTGCTGGGATGGGGATGGCTGGCAGTAGCAGCAGGGGCACACACCAGTTGCTCAGTGTCTCTTCCTACCTGGTGAGCTGGTTTACTCACCCGTTCCTACACCTGCTGTTGTGCTGCTGGGCTGGGCTGTGGAGCTGAAGGGGGCCGTGGGTTTCCCTTTATTCGGCACCCGGGTTTGGTGTGTTCCCTCACTGTGACCTCTGCAGATGATTTGACCTTCCCCTCGCCTTGCTGGGGCCGTGCTGTCAGCAGCAAGATAATTTGGAGCTGCAGTTGCACATTTGGCATTTTCCCAGTGCCATCCCGTCCTGCCAGGCTGTGTGCAGCATTCCCTGTGCTGGCAGCCATTCCTGCAGGCACCACTGACTTCAGGGCATTGGATATCTTCTGATTTTAGGCTTGATAGAGCAAGGAAGTCTTAGCAACATGTCCGGTAGGTCCTGTTCACCCCCCTTGTTCTTTTTTGGCCAGGCCAGAGAGGTTTTCTATACATGACACTGAAAATCTAACTCCAGTGGGAAACTTAATTTTTTAGTACTTAAATATTTTTCTAAATGAAGATTAAATGCTGAAATAAACTGCATAGTGCTGATGTGTCAGCAAAAAACTGTAGAAAGCTGGTTAGTAGTAGCTTACTGTAACTGGTAATGTTAGGAGTGATAGCAGGGTGTATTCCTGCTTCCAGATTTGTGCCATGAAAGTGTGATTGTGGGATAATGGAGCTTTTCCTGGGGAATGAGTTAAAGCTTGAATAGGAAGAAATGCTGCCATTTAATCATATATAAACACATCTAAGAGTATTGACTCAGTCTTCGATTTTTTAAGTTGCTATTCATATGAATAACTTTGTCCCACTTTCTTTTACCTGGGGGTGGTGGTAGTGCCAGAACAAACCAAGACAAGTGTAAGCCAGCCTCAGCCTGTCACCTCCAACGGCACTTCCACAGGAACCAGCACTACTAATAATGCCAAGCGGGCCCCAGCCAGCAGCCAGCAGCAGCCCTTGCCTCGATACCCTCCTCGGGAAGTACCACCGCGATTCCGACACCAGGAACAGAAGCAGCTTCTGAAGCGAGGGCAGCAGTTGCCAGTGATAGCTGCAAACCTGGGCTCCACTCCCAAAGTCTTAAACGGCCAGTCAGGAGGCAGCACTGTCACCAATAACCAGCCCGTGACCAACGGAGAAGTGCCCAACAGCAGCAAAAAACAGCCAGGTGAGGGCAAGTGCCTTGTTTTCCCTTAACTAAGATTGAATATTTTAAATTCAATTACCAGTGTAATATTTGAGCCAACATTATTTAAACTTTCACTGTAAGCTGTCGCATGAGCTGATATTTTCCTGTGTTATAGCTTGATACTGAACATTGCAGGATGGTATTGGCCTATTTGTGCAAGTTCCATACTGGAACTTCAGGCCCTGTCTCAGTGGCTCATTGTTGCCAGTGGTGTCTGCCAGATGTGCCAGGTTTGGAACAGGTGGTGATTCCAGTATGGCCATAGCTGTGCTCCACATTTCCAGTCTGTATCCTGATCATTGACCCAAGTGTGTACGGAGCAGCTTTTTTGCATCCAGTTTTGATAGGCAGATTTCATAAGGAAGGGCCTTTAGGACTCTCCCCAGAGATGAGGCTCATCCCACAGCAGGTGAGACCCCGCCTGCAGTGCTGCTTCCAGCTCTGGGGTCCCCAGCACAGGAAGGACATGGAGCTACTGGAGCAAGTCCAGGGGAGGTCACAGACATGATTAGGGGGATGGAGCAGCTCTGCTGTGGAGAAAGGCTGAGGAGTGTTGGGATTGTTCAGCCTGGAAAAGAGACGTTTTGGAGTGACCTGACTGTGGCCTTTCAGGACCTGAAGTGAGTCAAGCAAGAAGGATGGAGAGAGACTATTTACAAGAGCCTGGAGTGACAGGACAAGTGGAAATGGCTTCAAACTACCATAGGGCAGGGTTAGATGGAATGTTCTTACCTGTGAGGGTGGGCAGGCCCTGGCACAGGGTGCCCAGAAAAGCTGTGGCTGCCCCACCCCTGGAAGTGTTC
Organism: Scytalopus superciliaris; assembly: GCA_013400415.1. Classification (NCBI taxonomy): domain Eukaryota; kingdom Metazoa; phylum Chordata; class Aves; order Passeriformes; family Rhinocryptidae; genus Scytalopus; species Scytalopus superciliaris. The sequence continues at coordinate 432,151 of VXBX01001879.1, forward strand.
GAGGCCAGGTTGGACAGGGCTTGGAGCCACCTGGAATAATGAAAGGTGTCCCTGCCTGTGGCAGGAGGTGGAACTGGATGAGCTTTAAGGTACCTTCCAACCCAAACCATTCCAGGATTCTGAAAGGCTCCTCAAGAATTTTCTTTCTTTTTTAACTTTATGCCTACAGATCCAGTCAGGGTGTGGCTTGTTCAGGATCAGAATTGCTTTTTGTTGTTCAATCAGTGTTTTTCTCTGTTTATCCACCTGAAGCTTGGTTGCCTTACAAAAGGGATCCACCTTTACCTTCTAAATAAAAATTTGCATGTAAAGTAACTCAAGAAGTATTACTGTTCATACAACCTATGAAACCTCCTAGTTGTATCCAGATTTGTGTCCTGTCCTCCATTGCACTTCTTTTGTGAAAACCCACCTGGTATTTAATTAGCTGGATTCCTATTTGTGTACTGCATTCTTCCCAGTTTTGCTCAGTTTTCCTTGAATTCGTGCTGGTGTGGCTGGACACTCTTGGGCTGGGCACTGCCAGCATGTCCCAGTGCTGTACTGGTGTCTGGGACTGCAGCCTCACTGGGAGGAGTCCTGTGGTCTGAATAATACCCTAATTATTTGAATAGTATATCTACACTTCCAGCTGGTTCCAAAGAGGTTCTGAGAGCCTCCAGGGGAGAGAATGGTTGGCCAAATCACTCTCCCACTTTGAGAAAATGTCTGTGTGGCCAGTAGCATCCTGTCAGAACTCTGACCCATGTCCCAGGAAAACTCCTCAGAAACACCAGTCAAGGTTGGGCAGCCAGAGTGACCTCTCTTGGTGCCACTTGTTTGTGTGTTTGGAAGGTCTCTTTCCCTGGAATAATCAGGAATAACATCTGGTTTGGATGTGTTGTTATGTTTCAGAAACGTAGACTAGAAAGATGATAATGTAAAGGCAAATAATTTTTCTGTGCTAGATTTTTGTCCTGGGTTCAAGCTCTTGTCTGATGAGTTGCTGGTGAGGTGGGGTGGCTGTGGTCCAGCAGCAGCTAAGGGGTGACCCAGTGTCTTCTGACACCTTTGTGTCTGAAAGGAAATGCTGTTGTCATTTGCCTGTTTCAGTCTCACTCTCTCTCCCTAGTTCCTCTTTTGGCCTCCAACAGCAATTCCAGGTACTCCACATGGTGTTACCTCTGAAATCAAAAATTTCATGAAATTTGATGCATCTGTAGATCCCATCTCTATCCTTGACAGGATATCTATGGACACTTGGATGTATTTTAACGCTAAAACTGTGGCTTGAAATGTTGAAATCAGAACTGTGGGAATTGGGAATGGCTATGGTTGGTTTATGTGTCGTTCCTGAAAAGTTCTCTCCCCAGTTCCAGCTGTGGTTGGAACAATTGGGTAGTGATTTGTAAAACCCAGGGAACAGGGGTACTGCTGAATTTAAAGTCTTTAGTTGCCCTGGCCACACTTTTTCAGTCTTTGGTAGTGAGGAATTTTTTAATTATATAGTGGTCAAAACTGCATCTCTTTACTTGTGTTTTGTGTGAACAATCATCTCCCGTTTGGAAAATGAACATGCTTTGTTTAAAAGTGAAGCTGAAGAGGGGATAGTCTGGTGCGTTGTTTTTCTGCTGGTTTGGGGACATTTGGCTTATCTTTCTGGTAAAGACACATAAGTGAAGGTCATGCCATGTAGTGCTTCTGAAACAGATCCAAACTTGTACCAACATGGTTATTTTAAGAAATCTCCGTAAGTAGGTCTTTGTCAGGACACTTTCATGCCCAGTTCAGTTGTTGGCCTCACTGATGTGTGCCCCATGTGCAAACTTCACACAAAAAAGTAAGTAGATCACTGCCCTGGTGTTTGCTCACCTTTGCTTTGGAACAGGTCAGAATAGACAGGTGGTTATTCCACAATTAAATTATTTGTATCATGAACTAAAATAATAGCAGCAATTGCTTACAACTGCGAGCCAGGGCAGAACAGGAGAGCACCTCTGAGCTCCTGGCATGGCTCCAGTTTTGGATTCCTCCTGTCTCCCTTTATCCCAGTGCATCTTGCAGCAGAGCCACAAAGTTGTGTCTCAGACACAGCCTTTGGGAACAAAAGATTCCTTCTTTAACTTGGAGGAGTTTCTTGGCTGTTGTAGGAGTGAGGGAAGAAGGGAGCAGTCAGGATTTGCAGTTAGTAGTGATGGAGGTTAAATTAATTTGGGAAATGTTGCCTTAAATGTAACAGTTATGATCTCCAGCTGTAAAATTCGTGAATTTGAAATATGAACTTTGATTCCATGCAGCGCCTGTGGGGCACAGAGGAAGAGGAGGCTGTGAAAGAGGGTAAATGACAGTTACACACGTGCTTAGGTTAAATCAGAGTTAGGCCATACTTAGATACTGCTGTTTGCTCAGTCAGGCAGCACAATACTGACTTTGACATGAAGCAAATGTGCTGTTGAGAGAGGGGAGAGGAACTGCTGAAGTTTCAGGGCTGACCTCTCAACCTCTAAGTCAGTACAGTCCAAAATGAACTGGTTTTGGTTTCAATGACTAGAAATTGTTCCTCTTTTTTATGTAAATCAAACTTTTAAAGACATGTTAAACTGGTTCATGGTTACACATGCCAAATGTGTAACAAGGAGCTAGAGTGGAAATGTGTTGTGAAAGCAGCTGAACCGCTAATGCTGAAATCCCCAGGCTGGGTTTGCTGTCAGTGTCCCTGCTCAGGGAAGGTGATCAGAGCAGCCAGTGAGGCTGAGCTGGCTCTGAGAGAAACCTGTCCTGGAAAAAGGGGCTAAAGACTGGGTTTACAGAAGTGAGTGGTTTGGGGACTGTTCTCTCGTTTACTGAAATAACACTTCTGTGATTTTCTTGCCTTTTTTTTCTTTTTGTAGGCATGCCTCCCATTCGGGACTTGGTGAGCCACTCCCCTAACCAGTCAGGTTAGCCACTTCCATCTCACCTGCTTTTGCACTACTGTGTTTGTAGTAGTTACATATTTCACACAGTTTTGTCTGGGGGTTTTTTTATTATTATTTTTTATTCTTTGGCTTACGTTTTTCAGTAGCATGTGCTGTGTGAATTACTTTAGTATACTTTCTCTGTGCCATTGCATACTAATCTGGTTTAACATTTTTAAGTTTCTAATTTAGTCAGAATTCATACTAAGAGCTTTTGGCACCTTGGCTTTAAAATACTAAGTGTTTTTTTTACCTTTATGCTTACATGTTAAATTGCCTCTTTGTGGTATGAAATTGAATAATCTGTGCAAGCCTGTGCTTTCTATCAGAAATGTGTCACAGCACTATGGAGGAAATCATGTCTTCATTGTTCACTAAAAGCTCAGAAGTTTACTAAAATGCATTTGTTCATAAGGGCCAAAGGTACAGTGATTGGCAAGGTGTAGTATTGACAATTTTGGGCTGCCAGGTGTACTGGAGCAGAAAAAGGAGGCAGAGAGAGCAAAATCCGTGTATTTCTTAATTGACACCTCTCAGTCCTTTTGTTTATTTTAGCCCATGTGATGGTACTTCAAAACAAACAAACTGCTTTTGTAAATAGATACAGTTTCCTGCAAACATTTCCTGTAGAATAACTCATAGCTAGAAAGCATTAAATTACAGATTATTGCAAAACATTAAATTACAGATAATTGAAAACAATTTTAGCAGATTACAGAATTTTAAGGAACTCAGGTTTGTGTAAATGTTTTGTCCAGGATTTAAGCAGTTCAGTTACAATTTGAAATAGTTTCGGGAAGAAAAGCAAGAGTAGGCTGTTCTGGCTCCATGTACTGTGCACCGAATGCAGTATGTTGTCAGCTGTCATTTTTCAATTTTGAGGGTGTTTTTGTGGTGTCTGACAGATACAAAAAGTCAGGGCTAATACCTGCTTATTCAGTATTCGTATCCTTAATCTCCCAAGTTCATGGATTGAGTAGATTCAAATAGGAATGTTCTGGAACAGTGGCCCCTACTAAACATCACTAACACATATTTATATCCAGGAGAAAGACTGTTGTTAAAGTAGTTTCATGTGTAATAGGAGAAGATTCTGGCTGAGCTGAAACTAATCACTGTGTGCTGTTGGTGGATTGGCTCGGCACAAACTGCATCACAGTTAAATTAGGGTAATAGAACTGTAACCAGTACAGGCTTTCTTCAGGTATTCTACTACTGTGCAAATTAGGGTGTGTTTTACCATTTTCCTCTGACTTGTAGTCATATCTTGTGTCTCTTTCCACACTGAATTCAGGCTGTTTGCCATCTGTATGCCTTTGTGTTGCTTTTGAAAGGAATGGTGCTATTGGGCTGGTGTTTGTGTAATCAAGGTGTTGTTCTGTGCTGTTGGTTCTCTCGCTCCCAAGGGTGCAGACAGCTCTTTGATCAGTCTCTTAGTACAGGTTAAACATCTTTTTTAAAATACCAGGGTGAGAGTTGAAATACTGAGGTTTGTTGGACAGTTGCTCAGACAGGACAGTGTTTTTCTAGTAGCACATGAATCAGCAGGTTCTGGGTTATTTTCGACTGAATTGCAGTTCTCCCAAGGATGCTCTGTGGTTTTCCAGGACTGTGGAGCTGCCAGGCACTGTAATAGTGCTCTGTCTGCCTCCAGCAGGTCTTTCCCCACTCCTCCTGTTCCAAACTGCTGAGCCACCATCCTTGTTTCTTGTGTTGCACTGACCAGGGGGAGCTCACCTGGACCTCCTTGAGCTGAGGGGCAGCAAGTGGTCCCTGTTCTGTGCTGCTCCAGCTCTTAGAGCCAGGGTCTAGGACTAGATTCTTGTTCACTGTGTACGATGAGTAATATGTTGAGGACTGCTAAATTAATTAAAAATAGACTTTTGCATCAGTGCATTCTGAAGCAAGACTTCCGATGGGTCTTGTGCTTTTTGTGTCAAGTATAAAAATACCTCAAGTAACATGTGCATAAGATACGACTTATATAATGTCTGTAATGAGGAGGAAGGTATGTGTTCTCTGACTGCTGTCATAGAGCATTTGGTAGTGCTGGGTCAGTGCAGTGTCCTGTTGGGATTTCTTCCTTTCAGGGTGTCTTTGGGTTTTATATAATATTGTAGTTTTTAATACGTATATGGTTTTAGAAAATACTTTGTATGTGGTGATGCAGAATATTTCTTTTTTAAAATGTTTCTCTGCAAAAAAAGTTGAGGACTGCTTCTCCAAGCTTTTTGTCAGAGCAGCTCTGCATGCTGAAAGAAGTGTTCTGAGTTACGTGTCACAGCATTTGGGGAGCTGCACTTGGGGCTTTCTCCATCACCTTGTGTGACAGTAGCATTAACAGAAGGAAAATAGTAAGCAGAATAATTCCTGGCTTAGTATCCTTATTCCTTTTTTCTTCTTCTGCTTAATGAAGTAATAATACTAAACTTACAGTAATGCTCTTGGACTTTCCTTCTTCCTTTTAGATCTGAACCACAGTGGTCTAGGATCCCATTATGAAAATTCTCACTGGGGACCAGTCTCTTCAAATAGTGACTCCAGCACAAACTGGGATAAAGTTATCGTAGACGGCTCTGACAAAGAAGCATGGCCATCAATCACTGGCAGTGACCCAGAGCTGACTTCAGAATGTATGGACACTGACTCTGCCTCCAGCTCTGGGTCGGAGCGGAACCTCGTTATCATGGCTTCAGGGAGCACAGGCGGAGAAAGCGATGGCATTCGCAATGGCATCAGACATGGGTCTCAGAATAAGTTTGTGATTGGTAGCAACAGCAATAATGTGGGCAATGGAAGTATTAATGGGCCGTGGGGGTTATCCCATGGATCCATAATAAGCACATGTCAAGTTTCTGTGGATGCTCCTGACAGCAAATCTGAAAGTAGCAACAATAGAATGAATGCTTGGGGCACCATAAACTCTTCATCAAATGGAGGGTTAAATCCAAGCACTTTGAATTCAAATGGCAACCATGGTGCCTGGTCCGTGTTGGAGAACAGTGGACATGCCCTGAAAGGGTCCGTGGGGAGTGGGAGTCCTGGCACAAGCATTCAGTGCAGTACCATAGGTCAGATGGCCAACAGCCAGAGTATTAACTCAAAAGTGGGTGGCTCAGCCCACGGTTCCTGGGGAAGCCTTCAGGAAAGTTGTGATTCTGAAGTAAATGGTACAAGGAATGTTTCATTCAGTGGGCAACCTCAAAACCTTAACACTGAAATGAATGGACCAAATAACACTACTAACTTTATGACCTCTAGTTTACCAAACTCTGCTGGTTCGGTGCAGATGAATGAGCTGCCCAACACTGCAGGGCCCGGGGCCTGGCGCGTGAGCACAATTAATCATTCTCAGATTCAGGCCTCTCCAGTGGCAAACGGCACTTCCATCTCTCACCTGAGCAATGGTGAGGCCAAAACTGGCGGCTCTTACGGTACTACCTGGGGCGCCTATGGTTCCAGTTACTCTGGAGACAAATGTCCAGGCCCAAACAGCCAAGCTAATGGTGACACTGTGAATGCAACTCTAATGCAGCCAGGCGGGAGCGGGCCTGGCAGCACTAACTTTCAAATCAATGGGAATAAAGGCGGAGGGGTGTGGGAGGCAGGGACAGTCAACTCCCAGAACATGCCGTGGGGAAGCGGGAATGGTGCAAGTGCTGGCGGGAGCAGAAGAGGATGGGGCAACCCTGCACAAAGCACTGGCACTAACATTTCCAACGGGGAATGGAGCAAACTGCCTAGTAATCAGCATTCCAATGAAAGTGTGAATGGAAACAGCAGGAAGTTTACAAATGGATGGAAGTCTACTGAGGAGGATGATCTTAACAGCCAGAGTTCTGCTGCTTCCCAGATGGCTGAGCAGAGCAGCACGTGGGCCAAAACAGGTACGGGGGACAGCGAGGGGAGCTCGGAGAGCACCGGGTGCCATGAGGACAGAGCAGCTGCAGAAGGCCAGAACCGAGAGAGGAGGAAGGTTGACCAGCACACGCTACTCCAAAGCATAGTGAACAGAACTGACTTAGATCCGCGTGTCCTCTCCAACTCTGGTTGGGGACAGACTCCAATCAAACAGAACACTGCCTGGGATACCGAAACGTCACCAAGGGGTGAAAGAAAAACTGACAATGGGACAGAGGCCTGGGGGGGCTCTGTGACACAGACTTCCAGCTCAGGGGGGTGTGTGGATAGACCTAGCCCTAATAATAACGATACCTCATCTGTGTCAGGGTGGGGAGATCCAAAGTCTGCTACAAGGTGGGGAGACTCCAAAGGGTCAAACAGCCAAGGGGGGTGGGAAGAAGATTCTGCTGCTACAGTAATGGTCAAGAGCAATCAATCATGGGGAAGTGGCAAAGAGGAGAAGTCATCCTGGAATGACGCACCGAAGATGAAGCAGGGATGGGGAGATGGACAGAAGGCCAGCCAGGGTTGGGCAGTGTCTGCCAGTGACAGCTGGGGAGAAAATTCCAGAAGTAACCATTGGGGTGAGGCGAAGAAATCCAGTTCTGGAGGTAGCAACAGTGACAGATCAGTGTCTGGTTGGAATGAGCCAGGTAAATCAAATTCTGTTACTTGGGGAGGTAATAATGCAAATCCAAACAACTCTTCAGGATGGGATGAGCCTGCAAAGTCTAATCAGAACCAGGGCTGGGGAGACCCTCCAAAATCCAATCAGCCTCAAGTCTGGGGGGACTCATCAAAGCCAGTCAACTCCTCTCCTGAATGGAACAAACAAGATGTTGGCTCTTGGGGAGCTCCATCTGCCACAAACAAACCCCCAGGGTCGGGCTGGCTGGGGGGGCCAATGCCAGCCCCAGCAAAGGAGGAAGAACCCACAGGCTGGGAGGAGCCATCCCCTGAATCCATACGCCGAAAAATGGAGATTGATGATGGAACTTCTGCTTGGGGTGATCCAAGCAAATACAACTACAAAAATGTGAATATGTGGAATAAAAATGTCCCAAACAGTAGCAGCAGTTCAGACCAGCAAGCACAGGTACATCCGCAGCTACTGTCTTCAAGTGCCATGACTAGCAAGGAGAGCAGTTCGGGTTCTGGTAAGCCTGGCTTTTACCCAGATTTGTGTTTTCTGTTGATCATAAAGCAATTTTTTATTCTTGCTTCATAGAACAGTGTTGTAGTTTCAATGGAAAGGGCAAAATGCCAATGAAATACAGGGGGGTTTTAATTAAAAAAAGTGAACAGCAGGGCTCATAGAGGTTTGATGGTTTTGTAGAGATTGGAAGATCTGTTCTAGTTTTAAATAGCTGCAATAATAAGGACGAGACAGCTCTGCTTGAGTTCTGGGGAGTGGGAACATGGAGAAAATATTTAAAATAGTATCTGAGGAATGAAACTGTTTTTCTAAATGATTCTAAAACAGTTAAAATTTAATATTGCCATTGAGCCTCCCCTCAAAAAAGCATTGAGCTGCTACAAGACAGAATGAAGGATGTTGGGTTTATAGAGACTCTGGATCAGACTTTCTGGTCTTGTAGTCTAGTGAGCAATGAATAATGATTTTGGAGAGGAGCTTACATGGAGTTTAGGAAGTATCTTGTGCTCTGTCTCTTTTTGCAAGTGCAGAGAGGGGTCACTTCCATGTAATGAGCAGCTCTTAGGAGCTTAATATCTTAGAAATTTGTATTATCAAAGTGTAATTCTTTGAATGTGAAATCTGTATTTCTGTGATTGCTTTTATTTATGGAACAACTTGCAGTTGTAATAACGATCCTTACACAAAATGGAAATGTACTTTTTATTGTATATTTTAATTGTATATTATGGATCTAGAAAAGGCAAAACACTTGAGTCTCTTTAGGTAGCTTTTAAATCCTGTTCAAAACCATGCCAATAACTCCCCCTGCTTTGCAAAGGTTGGGGAGAGCCTTCTACTCCAGCCACTACTGTAGATAATGGAACTTCAGCGTGGGGTAAGCCCATGGACACTGGTACGAGCTGGGGAGAGCCCGTCAGCGATGCAGGAGGCACCTCTGGCTGGGGAAACGCTCCTCTTGGGCAACAGCCTCCAAATAAACCTGGTGAGTGCTCTCTGTGTCATCCTGGGACAAGTGTGTTTGAGGAAGGTGAAATACCTCTGTGGAAGCTTCACGTTTTTGAGGGTGTTTACCTTGCAGTTGGCATCAGACTGTGTTTGGTGTGAAGGGCAGCAGCTGCCACTGAAATGTTCATATGCTGGGTTTTTTTCACAACCAGGGCCTAAATCTATGCAAGATAGTTGGTGTGGAGATGATATGCCATTGACAGGCAGTCGTCAGACCAGCTGGGAGGAAGAGGAAGATGTTGAGATTGGAATGTGGAACAGCAGTTCCTCACAAGAAGCCAACCCATCATTAAACTGGCCACCCTACATGAAAAAAATGCCCACAAAGGTAAAGAGAAGCTTGGGACAAGGCTTGTTGTAATTTCTGAAAGCTAAGTCAGAAGGGATTCCTGCACGATTGCAGCACCATCACACTTTAATTTTCATTCTTAACACTTTGTGATGTAATTGAAGCAGTCAGTGGTACATACCTGAGTATCACAGAAATTCCTTTCTGTTTTTCAGGGAATAATGAAAGGTGGAAATAAGCAAGATGAAACATGGATCAATCCATTCATTAAGCAATTTACAAATCTCAGTTTTTCGGTAAGTATCTGATTTTGTCTGGCTTTGCTGCCTTCCCACAGATCTGATTATGATGCACAGACTTTGAAATGCTCCATATTCATCTTCATTGTGGTTTTCTTTTTATTTGAGTTTGTCTCCCCTCTGTCATCCATCCCTTTTCTTTGCATTCTCTTTACAAAAAGAGCTTTTTGTTGATGAAAACTGGTTTTGTAACCACTACCCAGGTGTTCATCCTGTAGCCTGATGGTTTGCTCTTTGTTACATAGGAGTTTTGGTGAGAGAACCTGTTCTCAGTTGGATAGCAACTAAAGGGACAAAATGCTTTAAAATAGTGTCTGGTTGTCTCAGTTTTTCTCTCTTGTAGGTTTGAATTGAAATAGTATATAAGAATCTTTGGTTTAGCTCTTAAAAATGCTATTACTAAGTAATTGTGATTCGTTTTATTATTTCAGAGAGAATCACCAGAAGAAACTATACAGAGCAATAAGATGGACGTGTCTGGAGGTAAGAACAGCAGAACCAAGCTGGGCTTTATTGGTTTTTCTTCCAGACTCTCTTTTAACTTACATCATTCTACAAATTATTTTTTTTTAAATTATGTATAATGTATGTACAGCTATATATAGCTAAATACATTCCCCTAAAGAAAAGGAATACTCTTGTAGAGAAGAATATTTATGTGTGTGAGTAATGTTGCACACCTGAATCACCTGGTTGCTATAGGAATATTTCCCATATATCAAGCTAAGCTTATATATGTTAAACTGACATGAGAGAATGTTTTCAGGGCACAGTGAGTTTGTTTCTTGTAATACAAATACCTTGATTGCCCTCTGGGCACCTTCACTGGGTATAAACAGAAGCATTTCAAATCCCACACTCACTCACTGGGTTCATTCTTGAAAACACGTTCAGTTCTAAGATCTAAATTAATAGTGAATGATTATTTTAGAAATGTTTAAGTGGGAGTGCAAAATGACTTGGGAGCAGTTATATTTTGTTTGAATCCATTGACTGTTATGATTTCTTTAGCACACAAAAAACAGTATAATTATTTTACATTAATAACAATATACTATGATGATAGAATGTTTAACTAAAAGTAATTGCAGCATTGCGGTTTTTATTGTAGTTACTCTTTTTATTCCTCTTTAAAATTGGTTATTTTCACTCTGAGGCTCACAGTCTCTTGTGTAAGGAAACCGTTCTTTGAGTTTTAGATTTCAATATTAATGGTAAACCTGATATTCAAATTATTTCACATTTGAACAATGATATGTTTTTGGTTTTAGGAGAAAACTGAGAGTAATATTTGTGCAAAGCCTCACAAAATCTGTTGATGCCAATTCCATGTTTCCAGTTGTCCGTACTCATTGATACATAAGGTTTCTTTTCCCTTTTCAGTAAAGCCCAGAGAGTTTAAAGCTAAACTGGTATTTGTTTTATGAGTCTCCTGCCCGAGAGCAGTGCTAGTTCAGGCCTTTGTGAGCACAGGGTGTTGCTGGTGTAGCTGAAGGCTGAAGCACACCTGAGTGCTGCAGCCCCGCTGTGCTGCCCACAGGGTTACTGCAGGATAAGCGGTTGGAGATGGACAAGCACGGCCTCGGCGTTGGAGATTACAATCGTGTGGTTGGGAAAGGCCCTGGTTCTCGTCCCCAAATTCCCAAAGAGTCTTCCATGGATCGCGGTCCTTACTTTGATAAGGTCAGTGGGGATCTCACTGCTGGACCCTCTGAATTCCTGACTCTGCCTTCTGAGTAGTTACCTGTGTGCTCCTGAGCTCTCTGCAGGTGGTACAGAGGGGAGTGAGGGCTTTCTGGTTAATCCACAAGATACAATCTGTTCTGTTTAACTCACTGATATACAGTACTTTCTGTAGCCTTTTGCGGTGCCAATGACTAACCTGATCTCTTTTGTTTTCTGCCTATTTCCTGCTGGTGCTGGACTGTCCTGTGACTCTTCCCTTCTGCTCCTGGCAATGGTTTCTCCCTTCTGCTTGCTTGCTGGCTGGTTGTTGCGCCTCGGTTTGTCTGTCCCATCAGGATGGCATTGTAGCAGACGAGTCCCAAAACATGCAGTTTATGTCCAATCAAAACATGAAGCTTCCCCCTTCAAATAATGCACTACCTAACCAAGCCCTGGGCTCCTTAACAGGGCTGGGTATGCAAAACTTGAATTCTGTTAGACAGGTAAGGCTATGGCCATATCCTTGGCATGTTACTTGACAGCATTTAATGCCTTTTGATGTAACATTGTAGCTGCCTATGTGATTGATGTGTGTTTAACTTGTGATTGGAATGCGTGGGGTGGGAGAAGAAGCAGAACCTTTATTGTCACTGACTGTCTGTCCTTTTCCCAGAATGGCAATCCCAGTGTGTTTGGTGTTGGGAATATAGCAGCACAGCCCAGGAGCATGCAGCAGCCTCCAGCACAACCTCTTAATTCATCTCAGCCTAATCCACGTGCTCAAGTGCCTCCTCCATTACTATCCCCTCAGGTAATTGAGTACAGAAAGCATTCTGTGTATAGACTACCTAAATGCTGCTTCAGAAAATTGTCCCCTGTTTGTTGGTGTTGCTGATATTTATTCTGTAAATATTTGGGAACATATTTGGCTTGCTAAGTGTTTCAGAAACCGGGCAGCTGTTGACCAGAGGTTATAATATTCCACATATTCTGGACTAAGTAATTGCCCGTTACAGTCAGTCACTCTTGGTCCTGGTCTGTTTTGCAGGTTCCAGTATCATTACTGAAGTATGCACCAAACAACGGTGGCCTGAGCCCACTTTTTGGCCCACAACAGGTAGCCATGTTGAATCAACTGTCCCAGTTAAACCAGCTTTCTCAGATCTCCCAGTTACAGGTAAGCTGCCCAAGCTGGTCGCTCGGTGTTGCGTGTGAGTGAGTGGAGCCCGGTGTGAGCTGTGACTGTTCCTAAACCCCCCCGCACCACATGTCTCGCAGCGGCTGTTGGCTCAGCAGCAAAAGGCGCAGTCTCAAAGGAGCATGCCTTCGGGGGGTCGGCAGCAGCAGGAGCAGCAGGTAAACAAACACCTTTATTTTGACTTCTCAAACTCTCTTTGCAACTGTTTTTCATCCTGAGCTATGTTTCTTGCTGTGGATTGTACTGAAGTGTGCAGGAGTGAATTGGGTTTGACAGGCTTTGAAGGAGGGACTTAGTGCTGGGGTTTGGCTGTGCGGGGTGCACGGAGCCAGAGATGCATTTCGTTCTCTTTCTTTAAATGTGGAAAAGCTTTTGCCCATTGATATTGTAACTGCTCTGTTTTTTTAAGGGTCGATCTCTTAGTATGCAGCAACAGATGATGCAACAGTCCCGTCAGCTTGATCCAAACCTGTTAATGAAGCAGCAAACTCCACCCTCTCAACAGCAGTCACTCCATCAGCCCTCCATGAAATCCTTCCTTGAGAATGTCATACCCCACGCTACTCCTGAGCTGCAGAAAGGGCCGTCACCAATCAATGCATTCAGCAGCTTCCCTATAGGTGGGTCTCCTGCAGTCAGTCAGCTGTGTGACACAGCCCAACTTTTCCCCTTGCCTGCCTGCTGAAAACAGTGAATGTAATCCAGTCAGCACTTCTCATTTTAGTGGAAGTAGTAATTCTTTGTGGGCCTTACCCAATTATCCACGTTCACCAAAGGGCTTTCCCCCAAGTATGCTCATTCCCAGTGACTGTCCCTGTGACTGTCCATGTCTCAGTGCCATATGCTTTACAGTCCTAAGGAATGGCTGGCTCCTTTTAGTGTTTCTTTTATCCTGTGGGTCCCTTGGGATCAGTGGTACAAAGTCCTGATTCCTGGAGCTAAAAATCTTTTGGAAGCAGAATCCATTCAAAGAACTCATTAATGTAGTCACATTTCTTTGGCTTTTCAAAATGTTTTTTGTTACTAGAATTGCACAGGTAGAACAAACTTGGTTTGCCTGTTGGTGGTTTTGTCCAGGTAAAAAAGCTTTTGGATCTGCATTTTTAAAGAATGGTTGTCTCATTTCAGGCAAAATGTCTGAACATTTATAAATACAAACATCTCTCTCTTTCTCCCTGTGTTTTCAGGCTTCTGTCCAATTTCTACTTCAGAAATTTCAGGCTTGTATATTTTCTCCTTTCTTTAGGTCCCTTTCTAATGCTGTATTACACTTACCACAAGTGGTTACCATTTACCTCAGTTCATTACCCCCATTTTTTTCCTCCCCTTCAGTTTTGCTCTTGTTCTTGTTTATTCTAATTGGGTCATTTCTGTTGGGCTGATTTCCTTTGCATTCCCATTGCCTTTTGCAGAGAAGTTTGTTTCCTAGGGACTGCAGCTGAAATCCCTGTGCTTGCAGGCAGAGTGTGCCAGACTCAGTGGGGCAATGCCAGCCCTGCATGTGCCACACTGAGGTGGCTTGTGGCCAGTCCCAAGTCCAGGCTGCTGCTTCACAGTTTCTGGTGATGATTTGCATCAACGTCTAACTATGCATTTATTGAAAGGGCAAGGCATACAAAGGAAGTTTTTTAGCTATTGGAGACATTGTGTTAGTTCTAAGGAAAGGAATATTTCCCTTTCTCTCGAAATTCCATGCATCCTACCTACCTCACCTTCCTTTCTGTTTCATTCCTTAAGCTGGAATGTACTGTTACGTAGCTGCTCACCTGAATCATGGCCATGTCTCATATACCTCCAGTATATGAAAGGTTACTTTGAGATCCCTCAGGAATCTGCTGCAGTGTGTGTAGGAGTTCTTTGGGATCCCTCTGGAGTAGCACTGTATAGTGATACAAGCATGTGGAGCCACATTCAGTCCTCATAAAAGCTTGAGAGCAGTAGCAAGTTTCTGGAATTTCTTCCCACTTCAGTAAAGAATTGAGTCCAGAGGCACATTGGTTTCACCCTCCCAGTGCAGTGTAGTAGTGTAGTCATGTGTGAGGGAGCCCCCTTGGCCCAGTTGTCTCCTGGACAAACCTGTGAATATGTTTTCTCCAAGTTCTCCTAACTGTCAGGAGATCCAGCAAGGAAAGCAGAGAGGTCCTGTTTCCATTCCAGGGAAGGAATTTGTCAGAATTCACTAAATACTCACCCAAAACAGAGATTGGGGGTAGGGATGTCTTTTGCTCCCTGACCAGTCCTGTAGTCACACTTCCATTCATTATAGGATTAAGTATTTCTAATAATAAAAGCAACTTTTTTTCTGCCAAGTAGTGAGTATAGGCAAATAATATAAAGTCTTCCACAATAAGATATGAAAAATTACTTCTGGGAAGAGTGTTTAAATTAAGGTCTTGTCCAGGGACTGGTGTCCATCCCTCAGCCCACAGATCTCCCATACAGAGCAGTGACAGACTTGTGCCTGCCAGGGTCTGGCACTGGCCTGTTCGGAAATGTGCCCCTCTGACAGCTTGGGATCCTTCTAACCCTTCTCTCGGAGGTCTGGCCTCTGCAGCTTCTCCAGAGGTAGAAGGAAGGTTACTGTGGTGCAGTTAGTGCTCTGACAACAGCAAAATGCCAGAGGGAGGTGTCAGAAATGGGATCCGTTGGACTTTGCCTTTTTTCTGCTTGAACTACTGATAGTTGTTACATTTTTTAATACTCTGTCCTGCTCCAAACACTTCCTGCAAGGCTTTTCTAGGGGAGGCTTTTCTGGCATCAGCTCCTGATCATGCCTTTAAGAAAAGCAACCAAAACCTCATACAATCAAACCAGCTTCTCTATGGCCATGAATGTCCACTCAGGAGCAAGACAAAGCCCTCATTTCCATTTCCACTGCTGAAGGAAGGTGTTTCTGGGAGACATTTGAGAAGTTCCCTGTGTGTCTCTGGCCCCAAGTGAAACTATTGTAGTGATTTATTTTCAAAAATGAAGTAATTATATCTGAAGGGCTGGAAGAGTATCCAGGTAGGGTTGTGAGTTCGGGATTCTTACAGACCTGGAAAGAGAGCAGGCAAAGTCAAAAGTGTGGGTGTGCTGTCCAAGCCCAGAACAGCTGGTTCTCCCAGGTATTTGGGTTGATTTTGGCTGATATTGTCTTGACTGTCTGGCAGAGAAACATTTGGAAATACAGACCACAGCTTAGAGCAGGCCAAGACAAGTTCTGTTTGCCCCATGTTTTAGGTATTTACATTTTAGTTTCTCTAACTTCCTAATGGCTTCTTCCACTGACATTTTTGCATGAGGACATGAGCTGAGAACCTGGAGTGCTTTGCATTGCTCAGCTTAGCTTCTGTCTGCAGTGAGTTCACTGAACTAAATGCTAGAATGTTCCTCAAAACCAGGGACTTGGGAGCATGACAGAACCGTCATACTGTGCTCTTCAGTGCTTATTGGGACAGCCGTGGTGATGAGCAGAAGAAGTAGTTCAATGTGTATTTCATAAGCTCTGTGTGCTTTCAGGAATGAACTCAAACTTGAATGTAAACCTGGATATGAGCAGTATTAAAGAGCCACAATCTCGGCTGAGGAAATGGACTACAGTCGACAGCATTTCTGTGAACACATCCTTAGATCAAAACTCCAGCAAACATGGTATGTTCAGCATGTCCTTGAGCAGCACTTGAGGTGGCACATCAGACTGTCATGTTCTGGGTATAAGATGCAGGTTTGCTGTCTTTGGGCTGTGGTTGTAACTCCTGTGTTGCTGTAGCTGTCACAGTTCGTTGTCTGTGCCAACCTGCTGCTTGCCTTCCACAGCAGCCACAGCTTTGCTGACTGTGCTTACAGAGTGATCTTGTGATGAGATTAGTAGAAACATAGTACAGAATTCCTTTTTTAACCAGACTTTTCTGTAAATGTGACTGTTGCTACTAGTTTTACCTTAATCTCAAGTGGAATGCTTTATATATTTTTAAGCCAAAAGCTTTAGGTTTTCAAGTTTTCTCTCCCACCATCCTGCTGCCCTAAAGTGATTCTGGGGGATTTACCACATTCTGGACATGGCTGACATTTTTACTGACAGGTTTTGGTTATGAATGTCTAATGTCTGCATTCTAAAATTGGGGAGAGCTTAGAAGGGCTAGACTGGTACCATTGTTGTCCTTAGTTTTAGAGGAGGTGGACTTGGTTGCTTTGTGTTTCATTCCAGTAATCAGTATTCATATGACATTTCAACTGTTTCAGTTGCTTGAAATCTCATCCACTTAAAATTTGAGTCTATAGCCCAAAGATTCCGTGTCTAAAGATAGTTATAAATGTCCCATCTCCTGTTACTCTTCAGTCTCAGATGGTTGGGGTATTTTTAGATGTGTCAGCTGCTTTGCTGCTCTGAGATGACTTTGCTGCCATAGCATGCAGTGGCCATACCTGCAGCTGAGCCCTATCCCACTGTTGCCACAGGCAGTGGTGGTGTTGCTTTAGCTTTAGTAGCTGATGTTTTCTGACTAGTACTAGGAATTTCTGTATTTCATGGAATCCCTCCCTCGGAACTGTAGCAGAACTGGCCTTGTTGTCTGATAACTTTTAAGCCATTCCTTGCTCTGTCTCCAGGGATTTTTAAATTACATACTTCTCCCCTCCCAAGAATAGGAAAAGAATAAACAGAGCTTTGCAGTAGCTATAGATCCTTTACATATTGTAGCTGTTTCTTCCAAGAGCCCTCCCACCACAGAATTCCTTCATTGCCCCCTCTAGCCAGTTGGGGTCCCACAGAATGCTCTTACCCTCTGGAATTAGTACTTAAGTTGAATACATGTTACATTGAACACATGTACTCGAAGGGATTTCATGGAACCATTATTCTTACAGTTTTATCCTGAGTTATTTAGACACATTTCATTTTTATAGAGTCCTGTATGATTTCCTGTATAACTTGGCATCATAAGAGGACAGTGGTCTGCCATACATTTCATGAATGATTTACAAGTTTGTGACTTTATATGTATTTATATAGGGGTATAAAAATTGGCTATGAAAAATGTTTGACTGCTATTTATGTTTGTTTGTTTGTTTAAATCAGGTGCTATTTCAAGTGGTTTTAGGCTGGAAGATTCTCCATTTGTTCCTTATGACTTTATGAACAGCAGTAATTCGCCAGCCAGTCCTCCCGGCTCCATTGGGGATGGCTGGCCCCGTGCCAAATCGCCTAATGGCTCTAGCAGTGTTAACTGGCCCCCAGGTACAGCGCCCCTCCCTCTCCCTGCCTCCCCCCTGATGGCTCCCCGGGGTTTGGCCCGGGCTCCTTGGGTGTTCTGTGTGGAGGGGGGAGGAACTGGCCTGCAGAAGAGCCTGAAGGGTTTTCTTAGCAGATGGAAATGGAGAGCAGGAGTTTTATTGTACAGAGGGAAGTTTGTCTGCCTGGGGTGATGCTACCAGAGAAACTAGAAATTAAGTGAATAAAGTGTAGACTAAATTAAGCAAAAGGTTTTGGATTTTCAGTCATTAAGAGATGTATTGTTTGAACAGCTGTTTCCTGTTTTAAAAAATAATCAAAATAAGCTTCTTTTCTGCATCTGTATTCCTAGAGTTTCGCCCTGGTGAGCCATGGAAAGGTTATCCAAACATCGACCCCGAAACTGACCCTTACGTCACTCCTGGCAGTGTCATAAACAATCTCTCAATTAATACTGTGCGGGAAGTTGACCACCTCAGGGACAGGAACAGTGGTATGCTCAGCTTGATTAATTTGTGTACCCTGCCCTCAGTCACAGAGACTGCCCTCGTGGAGATGTTTCCTGCTTGCTCCTCTCCTGGTCTGTCCCTTGTGTTGTGGATTTGGGATTTGTTTGCTGCTTACTCCTCTCCTCGTTTATCTCTTGTGTTGTGCCTGTCACAGCTGCCAAGCTCATCCTTGGCTCAGCTTGCTTGCTGATGCAGTGCAGCAGCTATCCCAGCAATGTGGGCAGAGGAGCTGTGCTCTGCATCCTGATGTCAGCTGTGCACACCCAGAGTGTTTGGAAGCAGCAATCAAACCTTGGCAGCGCAGCCAGGCAGGAATGTAGGGCCTGTGCTCTCTGTCAGTGTGAGGTGCTCCTGCTGCCACCGTGTGCCTGTGGATCGAGGATGGGGCCTGAGGAGTGCGGGTCCCTCCTCTGAGTGTGCAGTGTGTCCAGGCTGGAGCACAA
Organism: Scytalopus superciliaris; assembly: GCA_013400415.1. Lineage (NCBI taxonomy): Eukaryota > Metazoa > Chordata > Aves > Passeriformes > Rhinocryptidae > Scytalopus > Scytalopus superciliaris. The sequence continues at coordinate 450,769 of VXBX01001879.1, forward strand.
GCCAAGCCTTTCAGTCTTACTGCATTTGTGACACGCTGTGCTGTGACCGACTCTGTCTTTGTTGCAGGGTCATCCTCATCTTTGAACACCACGCTGCCTTCAACTAGTGCCTGGTCATCCATTCGTGCCTCCAACTACAATGTTTCCCTCAGCAGTACAGCACAAAGCACTTCAGGTGACGTCTGCTTGTATTGCTCTGAGCTGATTCCTTCCCCTTCGCTCGCTCCAGGGGGATCCTAGATGTTAATAAAAGCAGTGCCAGGGTCTCACCAGAATGGTAACTTCACTGATTTCAAAGCAGCTATTTTGATTTTACTCTAAGTTAGCAGCTTTTCTTTGCAGCAAGGTGACAGTTGCAGCACAACAGTGATTGTGGTTGTCTTTTGTGTCTTTTAGTAGCCAGAAACAGTGATTCCAAATCAACGTGGTCTCCTGGATCAGTCACTAACACCTCTCTGGCTCATGAGCTGTGGAAGGTCCCTTTGCCACCTAAAAGCATCACTGCTCCGTCCCGCCCACCACCAGGGCTGACAGGCCAGAAACCACCCTTGTCCACTTGGGATAATTCCCTTCGTCTGGGTGGAGGATGGGGAAATTCTGATGCCAGATACACCCCTGGTAAGGATGTATCTCTGTGCATGCAGGGGTTTGTGGTTTGTTACCAAGCTG
>VXBX01001879.1:483685-499170 GCA_013400415.1 Scytalopus superciliaris
GGGTGGGTGGGTGGGTGCCGGGGTCCCTCGGGAACTGACCGTCCCCTTCCCCCCTGTCCCCCACCGCGTGTCCCCTCCTCGGCGCTGACCGAGTGTCCGTCCGTCTGTCCGTCCCCCGCAGTCGCTGCTGGAGCTGCACAAGCGGCGGAAGGCGCTGAGCGAGCCCGAGGTGCGGTACTACCTGCGCCAGACCATCCTGGGCTGCCAGTACCTGCACAGCCACCGCGTCATCCACCGCGACCTCAAGCTGGGAAACCTGTTCCTCAGCGACGACATGGAGGTGAAGATCGGTAAGTGCCCGAGGCAAGGCGTGTCAGGGACCCCCAGCCCCGGGACCAGCCGGCCAGGCCAGCCCCGGTCACACCCTCCCTTCCCATCCCGCAGGGGACTTTGGTTTGGCCACCAAGGTAGAGTACGATGGTGAGCGCAAGAAGACCCTGTGTGGGACCCCCAACTACATCGCCCCGGAGGTGCTGGGCAAGAAGGGGCACAGCTTTGAGGTGGACATCTGGTCCATTGGCTGCATCATGTGAGTCAAAGTGCCTTTGCAAGGCCGTGGAGATGAGCAGTCCCTGTGGTCCTGGTCGTCTTGGCCCATCTGAGCTTCAGTGTGAGCCAAAGCTCCTGATCACCATCCCTGGGGCTCCTGGCTGAGCTCAGCTGCCAGCCAGCCCCTGACCTTGCCTGTGCTCTGGCATGCTGGTGTGTGTGTCTGTGGGCTGATAGGCCACACAGTGTGGCTGTCTCAGTGCATTTCCCAAAAGCCCATGCTTCCTAACTGGCACTTCCCCCACAGGGTGCTGGATACCAGCTTCCCTTTCCCAGGGGTAGGAGCCAGGCACAGCTGTCAGCACTGCTGAGTGTCCAATGCCAAGTGTGTTCCCTCTGCCAGAAAAGCCCCTGGGTGTTGTTAGAAGAGGGTCACCTCCACACACAGTCTGAGTCACTGATGCCCTTTTGTCTGGGAATGCCCAGGTACACTCTGCTGGTGGGGAAACCTCCCTTTGAGACTTCTTGTCTGAAGGAGACGTACATCCGGATCAAGAAGAATGAGTATACCATTCCTAAGGTATGGTGCTTCCCACGGAGGATCCATTCACCTTGCAGCAGTTCCCTGTCAGCCTCCTGCTGTGTCTGGCACTCTCACATAACAGGGCTGTTAGTGCTGGGAAGGGGTGGTTCAGTCTGTGGTGGAGTGAACCCATAAGGGTTCCTCTTGGGAAGCCAGCAACTCCCCAGCCCCAACCCAGCAAAAATCTGAGCTGGGCACTTGGCACATGGGGGTGAACAGACCATGAGGTTTGGGCCAGGTCCCCAGTTCATCCCACTGCTGTTGAGTCGGTTTTGCTCAAGTCAGTTGATGTCAGGGTTTAGGTGCTATTAGGAGACAGCTCTCTGTGCTGCCCAATTCTGCTTCCCCAGGCTTGTGTCCTGCTTGCCTGATGCACCACTGAAGCTCTGCTCCAACTGGAGCTTCCCTGGGTTGTGAATCCAGTTCATCTGTCTCTAGTGCACGTTTTCCCCTGGCCCCCATCTCTAAACTCCACCTGTCCCTCAGCACATCAACCCCGTGGCTGCAAACCTCATCCAGAAGATGCTGAGGTCTGACCCTGCCACGCGCCCGACCATCGATGAGCTGCTGAACGACGAGTTCTTCACCTCGGGGTACATCCCCAGCCGGCTGCCCACCAGCTGCCTCACCATCGCTCCCCGCTTCTCCATCGCTCCCAGCGCCGCCGAGCTCGCCGGGCGCAAACCGCTCACGGCGCTCAACAAAGGTGGGTGTGGGTGCATCCAGAACCTTCAGTGCACTGCTCCCTCACATCATCTCCTGATTCTTGTGGAAACTCAGGGCATTTTGTGGGTGAGAGTGCCCTCCTTGCTCTGCCCAGGGCCAGCGCGGGGACAAAGCACAGTGGTAGTTGTAGCTCTGTGGTAATGAGCACAAAGGTGCACGTGAAGTTCCACCTGAACTTGAGTTCCTTCCTGGAGGAAGAACTTCTTTCCTGTGCAGGTGACATATACTGGAACAGGTTGCCCAGAGAGGGTGTGGGGTCTCCCTCACTGGAGATATTCCAGAACCATGTGGATGCAATCCTGTTTCATGTGCTCTGGGATGATCCTGCTTGAACAGGAATGTGGGACCAGATGCCCCACTGTGGTCCTTTGCAACCTGACCCATTCTATGTGTGTTGCCTATATCTGGGGTAGGGTGTAAGTCTGATGCCTCTGGAAACCTCTCCCTGGTCATACCCTCACACTCTTATTTCTTCTGGCCCAGGACTAGACAGCCCTGCACCAGAGAACTTGCCCGACAAGGAGGAAGCGGCGGGGCTGCGGGAGCTGGGAGATGCTGTCAGCTGCCACCTGACTGATATGTTGCAGCAGCTGACAGCAGTCAATGCAGCCAAGCCCTCTGAGAGAGTGGCAGTGAGACAAGGTGAGCCTGACACAGCCCACGGGCTTTGTGGGGTGCACAGGGTCTGGGAAATCTCTCCTAACAAGCTCCTTTCCTCTTGCAGAAGAAGCTGAGGACCCAGCCTGCATTCCCATCTTCTGGGTTAGCAAATGGGTGGACTACTCAGATAAATATGGACTAGGTAAATACGATGGGGACAATGCTTCAGGCTTTCCTGGTTTCTGAAGGAGCTGGGGGAAGCCTGGATTTGGGTCTTTAAATCACCATGTTCCTGTGATGTGTCCAAGACCACTGCCAGGGATGTTACCAAATACCCAGAGAATCAGTGGTCACTGAACATCAGCCACTTCAAGGTGGACAGTGGTTACCTGTGGCCAGGCTCTCCCCAGCCTGCACAGGGACCCACGGTGGCAGCTTCTGCAGCAGGTGATGCAGTAAGGGAGATGACAAATCCAGAGGTGGAAAATGCCACCCAGACCTCCCTGTAAGGAGACCTGGCAGGGACTTGGTGGGATGGCTGTTGGGGAACCCCTGAGAGATACAGCCATCTGCCTCTATTTCTCATGGCTGGTGGTCCCCTGAGTTTGAAGGCCTCATTGGGGTCCCTTTTGGGCAGGTTACCAGCTGTGTGACAACAGTGTTGGGGTTCTCTTCAATGACTCCACTCGCCTCATCATGTACAACGATGGAGACAACCTGCAGTACATTGAGCAGAACAGCACTGAGTCCTACTTCACTGTGAGGTCCTACCCCTCTGCCTTGAACAAGAAGGTCAGTCCTGGGGACAGCAGCCCTGGCTGGGGGCTGATAAGACTCCTGCCAGCCTTGGGCTTTTGCGGTAGGGTGGGTTCCAGGGAGAAACATCTGTAACTGGCACTCTTCAGGCTTCCTCTGGCTGGTGACACATGACCCCAAGGACAGACAGTAGCAGCTCTTCTTTATCTCTACTGTCTGAGGCTCATTTATGAGCAGTTTCACAGAAAAAAGAGCTTTCATGACTTGTGTGTACTCAAGTGTTCAGCAAAGTGAAGCTGAAGTGTCACAGTCTGAGTTTGAGGATTTGCACAGGTTTGTGCAGTGGCACCTCAGTCTCTGAAGGACATAAGGAGGCTCTGGGGCTGTGAGGGCAGGCAGTCACCCTCAGCCCCTCACAGCACATCCCATCTGCAGATAACACTACTGAAGTACTTTCGGAACTACATGAGCGAGCACCTGCTGAAGGCGGGGGCCAACATCACGCCGAGGGAGGGGGACGAGCTGGCCCGCCTGCCCTACCTCTGCACCTGGTTCCGCACCCGCAGCGCCATCGTCCTGCACCTCAGCAACGGCACCGTGCAGATCAACTTCTTCCAGGTGGGGCCCTCTCCAGTGGCCGGGGGGGACTGGCTGCATGTGGTGCTGCTGCTGGGGAGGCAGCACAAAGGGATAACCCGAGCCAGGGCTTTGCCCAGGGAGCTGAGCACTGGGAGGTTCCTCGCTCCCCATGCTGGTACCTCAGCCCCCCGAACACTCAGGGAGGCTGCTGCAGTCAGTGCTGAGCTGGCTGGGCCCCTTTGCTGCGCTCTGCAGCAATTCTGTGGTGGGGCCTTGTCACCGTGCTCTGGGTGTGGCCGGGGTGGCACATCCAGGCAAAATGCTGTCCCCAGGGAGCACAGTGCTCAGGGTGACAGTGTGTTCTCTCCTCCCAGGACCACACCAAGGTCATCCTGTGCCCCCTCATGGCTGCTGTCACATACATAGATGAGAAACGGGACTTCCGCACGTACAAGCTGAGCCTGATCGAGGAGCACGGCTGCTGCAAGGAGCTGGCCAGCCGGCTCCGCTATGCCCGCACCATGGTGGAGAAGCTCCTCACCAACAAGTCTGGCTCGGGCCGGATGAAACCCTCTGCTTAGGCCTTGTTCTTGTTGGACTCAGCATCTGTGCCAAACTGCCCAGCTGCGGAGGGAGAGGTCAGGGAGCTTCCCTCCCGTGGCACAGCTGGGCTCCCACTCTTGGATATGGGCTCGTTGCCACAAGGAAGTCCCTGTTGCTGTGGGAACAGTGTTGTTCACTCTGACTGGTGCCCAAGGGTTTCTTGATCCCCTCTCCTAACAGAGCCTGTTTTTTAATTCCCTACCTAGTCTGTTCTTCTAACTTTCCAAAGCCAAAATCCTGACTCCAAACCCTCTTGTTCAAGGCACCTAGGCTTGCTCTTGGGAGAGCAGAGCATGGGGAGAGCACAGCTGTCATGTGAGGTGTCTGTACATGGCTGCACCCATGTTTTGGGTTTCATCTCCTCTTGTAGAAGCTCAGGTAAGGTATTGAACCTGCACTTGCAGGGTGAGACTGAGCAATCGGCCTTTTAATACTGAAACTACAGGAAACCTCAACTTTTGTATATTGCGTAACTTGATTAAAGATTGTTTGCTGCAGCATCCAGCCTCTTGCAGTTCCCTTTGGTTTGCTGAGGGAGGGAGCAGCACCTCTGACTTGCCCTATGACCGAGAGCCATCCTCTTACCCTTACTGACAGCCTAGGGTTGGGCTTGCCTCAAGCTCTGCTCCACTTTAAAAGGAGCAACAGAGAAACTGGCAGAGGGTGAGGGGGAGGAGAATAAGTTTTTTTGGGAGATGCACTTGGGAGCAGAGAAAGGTGGGTGAGTTACTCCTCCAGTGTTGGGGAACCTTCCCCTTTCCCAAGTGCTTGGCTCTATTTACTACATAGTTACTAATTATCACTACACAATCAGCAGAAGTTATCTCTTACAGGAGCCCGGTGACCTTCAGCTACTCTCCCCCCACTCTGCTCCCTGCCAGCACCCATAGGTGCTCTTGGAATAATTTCTTTTGATGCAGGACAAATTTTTTAGTTTTTATTTTTTATAATGTTTTGTATAAATATATTCTGAAAAGAAACCAGGTACAAACCCTGTTACCTGTGTAAAAAAAATCCCACACCCCTGTACCCACAGGAATCAGACTGTACAAAATTATTGCTGTTCTACACAGGAACTTTGCCATGGGCCTCCACGTGCCTGTGGCTCAGGCAGGACTGGAGGCTGCTCGTAGGGAACACATGGCTATGGGGAAGCCATGAACCAGAGCAGCCATGAGGCTCTGGCCCTGGTCAGTAGAAGAGGCTGGGGGAGTTTCAGGCACAACCTTGTGTTTGAGGAACGGGATCCCTGCTTTGTGCACAGAAACTGGTCCCAAACCACTGTGTGATCTGCTCAGGGGCTCAGGTCTGGCAGAGGTACAGCTGCTGGGGACTGAAAGGGAGACAACCTTGTTCTCAGTCCAGCTGAGACTCAAACCTTCATTCAAGTGGCTGTGCTGGAGCCCCCCAAGTGCTGCAGGATATGACAGGCACGTCCCACCCTGGTGTGGCTGCTCAGTGCTGCCTGGCTGAGCACAGCTGGCAGTGGGGCTGAGGGCTCAGCTCCAGTGTCAAGACTGGGGTGCTAGTCCTGGCCACAGCTTACACAGCTGTGTTCCCAGGCATGTGGCACAGGAGAATGGCCTGGACAAAGCTCTCTGATCCATGGTGACCATGCCACCAGGACCCAGTGCCAGCCCAAGGGCATCACTGGGCTGGAGCATCAATGTTCCTGCCCTTGGGAAAACACAGCATGTATTTTCCTCTTTCTTCTCCAAGCACCATGTCCACCCCAGAGCTGTCTTTGTTCTCTAACCCGAGTGCCTTCAGGTACCTGAGTCTGACTATGAGTGTTTGCAAAGACGGGTGCCCAGGCAAGAGCACAGTGCTTGCCTTGTGCCCACCTCATGCACACTGTGCTGCTGGTACCCCACTGTGTGCTGGGCACCCCTCTGGCCCCGGGGACAGTGAGGAGGGCTCCCAGAGCCCTCAGGGCTGTGGGGAGGAGCAGCCACAGCAGGCTGGTGCTGCCCCAGCGTGTCCCCTCGCTCAGGCACCGTCACCCCTCGTCCCCTGGCAGTAGTAGGGGTGGAAGATGCGCTCGTGGGCGCAGAGCCCCATGGCCCTGTGCGTGTGCAGCAGCAGCTGCGGGAAGCGGGAGGTGAAGTACTGCACGAAGCCCTCGGGCACCGAGCCCAGCGCTGCCCGGACATCAGCAGGCAGCTCGTGGTAGTGGTGCTTCTGCAGGAGAGAGGGCGAGCTCAGAGAGGGCAGGGACAGCGGGAGGGGCAGGGGCTGGGGCGGCCGGGGGGCTGTACCTTGTTCCTCATGGCCCGCAGCAGGTCACGCACCGAGCCCCCCTTGTAGGTGCGGAACTTCCTCAGGTCTGGGGAGAGCAGAAGAGACACTGAGCAAGGTGGGACAGAGCTGGGGCAAGGGGTTGCCACAGCCCTGCAGTGCCAGCATCCCTGCCAGGTGCAGCAAACCCCAGCTTGGCTCCACTCTGCCCTCCTAAAGAAGGGAGGGCACCTTTACCTGCCCTGGGTTTTGGCTCCTGAGCACAAGCAAGCACTTCTTGAGAGGTAAAGGCAATCTACTACCTACCTGCTACCAGTCCCTACCCGCTTCAACAGACCCAGGGGCATGCCTGGCCTCCCCACACTCACCCAACTGAAGTGGGAGGGAGATGTGCATCCTCCAGTTGGTCCTCACCACTGCCCGTGCCCCTGATTCCAGGGCTGACACAATGGGACCCTCAGCCGGCTCCTTCTCCACACGGTCACTGACATCCTGCATGCCCAAGAGCAGGGATAGGGTGGGTATGGCACTGTCCTCACCCCTTTCAAAAGTAGCTCAGAATGAGCATATTGACCTAAACACAGCCGTTTCTAGCATGTTTTTCAGAGCATGCCTGTGGTCGCTGCCAGTGGGACAGCAGTGGCTTACCTGGAAGAACTGCAGCTGTTTCTCCTGACTCCAAAAAAAGGGATGCACAAGGACCACAGGGGCTGAGGGCCGGTGCTGGGGTTCAGGGCTGATCATTGCCACAATCAGCTCCCTTGCCACAAGCTTGTCTGGAGGTGAAACAACACAGCAGAGAAATCAATCCCCTGCCAGGACAGTGAGCTGCCCCTTGGCCCTGAGCTTCTCCGCAGGACCATGCCACTGGGGAAGGGTCTCAGCTGGAGATGGGTCTCACCATGAGCCTCCTCTTGCAAGCAGCTCAGCTGGTAGGAGCCTGCCAGGATGTTGGCCTGGCGCCGCAGGCTGTCCCCAAAGGGGTGCTGCCCCCCCGACACCACGTAGTAGAAGATACAGCCAGCTGAGAAAATGTCCACGGCGCTGGTCTGCAAAACACAGCAGGACATGGACCCTCGGGCAAAGGGCAAGGAAAGCTTTCACCTCCCACTTTTCCTTCCTCTTCTGTGGACAATTGGTCATTGGGTGCAGAGCTGCTGGAAAACTCATCACCTGGGAGTCCCATCACCCCAGGTCCCTGTCAGAATTCAGGACTCCACAGCCTGACAGACACACTGGGACTGCTGGGCAAATGGACCCCAGCCCAAGGTTATGGGAAGCTGCCTGCCCCAGTATGTGCCCCACCAGGGACCAGTACAGCAGCTGCTTCCAGCAGGAATGGGATTCCCAGCACTAATCCGAACACAGGAGCAGAAGCTTAACCTTAACAGCAACCTACAGCCACTCCAACCTCCACACACTGAATTTCTGGTGACTGTAGCCCAGTGAGATGTCCTGTGAAGACAGCTGGGCACTGTCCCCTGAGGGCAGGGTCATGAGGGCTGCCCTGGCACGGTGCCTGTGTCTGGGCTGGCTCGGGCTCGCAGGGCTCATCTTAACTGTGCACCCCAGCAGTGTGCCCCGAGGCCACCCCCAGCGCGGGGACACTGCCAGAACGGGCCCAGGGAGCACCCGGGGTGGGGGCAGCCATGGCTCACTGACGGGGTTCTCCTTCGGGGCCTCCTGCAGCACCTCGGGCGCGATCCAGCCCTCAGTGCCAGGGATACCGGAGCGGAGACTGAAGCTCTGCCGTCCCCCCTGCAGCTTCTTGCAGAGGCCAAAGTCTGAGATGACAGCACGGATCTGCCCATGGCGGTTCGGGGCAGAGATGAGGATGTTACAGGGCTTCAAGTCGCGGTGGACTGGAAGAGAGAGTGTGTGGTGTCACCTGGCAGGGCTGGAGCAAACAGGGCTCTGCCCCTGCCCCGCACGCTGCTGACTCCAACAGCCCCCACCCAAACCCTGACAGCCCCTGCCCAAATCCTGCAGCCTTGGCTGAGGACGAGATGGGGAGGGCCCTGCTGGCCCTTACCAATGCTGAGGGAGTGGAGGTGAGCCAGCCCGGACATGGTCTGACGCAGCAGGGACACCGGATCCAGCCCACGGCGGTCGAAGCTGGGGCTCTCCACATACTGGAACCACACAGAGGGAGAGAGAGAGAGAGAGGAACCGAGCCAGATTTACTGGGCAAAGGCAAGGCTGGCTGTGAGAGATATCCCTCCCCAGGCTGACAGAGAGGGATGGAGACCAGCCCCTGTGGAGGCTTTTGTTTGCCCCAGCAGCAGCCCCGTGCCCAGGGCAGGCGGGGGCCAGGCTCACCTCCTGCAGCGTGGCAGAGCAGAGCTCGATGGCGATGTAGTGGAACTGCCTGTCCCTCTCGGTGCAGAAGTAGCGGACAACGTGAGGGTGCTCGTCCGACTCCCGGAGCAGCTGGACCTCACGGTGGAGCAGATGGACACACTCGGGCAGGAGCCGCTTCACGGCCACGCTCCGTCCCTCGAACTGCCCCCTGTGCAGAGAGTCCCCAGCCTGTCCACACACGGCCCCCCAGCTGGAGCAGAGCTCGGCACTGCTGCCCCACGGCCCAGCCACACCCCGGCTGGCACCGGAGCTCACCCACAGGGCCCTCAGCACATCACCCTGCCCTCCCTCCCAAAGCCTTGTCACACCACAGGCAGGCAGAGATCTCCCCCAGCATCAGCTGGGAACTGCAGGTCAGTCTCAATTTTGTAGGAAAATGAAATCCCTCGCTTTTTGCTGTGTTCTGTGCTGGGAAAGGGGCTCAGCCAGAGCCTGGGAACTGCGAGGAGCCAGATCAGGTACAGGCAGGCAAGGAAGAGGTGTGAGGGGGACCTGCCCAGTGCCTGGTTACTGAGGGCCACAAGCCCATCTCTGGGAGAGATGTGATGAGGACCAGAAGAAAGGGAAGATAGCGGCTTGTTCTCAAAAGTCCCTGAACCAGAAGCCACCACCCTGGGCAGCAGCCACCTTGACACTGTGGCTCCCAGGGAGAATGGGAATGGAATGGGAGCAGGCACCTGGTATCACCCACCTGAAGACAAAGGTTCCTCCAGCTCCATGGCCCAGCACTTCCTTGGGGTTAAAAGAAACTTTACCAACTACAACCAGGTCTGGCTCTGCATCTGCAGAGGAAGAGAAGACAGCCATCCTTCAGCCTCCAAGCATTAGTTCAGTATGGAGGACAACTTGATCCATCTGGCCACTTCTTGGGCCCTAGTCTTATGTAGCCCACACTGATCCAGCAACAGGTCTGGCACCCCCCCCCATCCCAGCTGGGCTGCAGCCCTCTCATCTGTGGGCATCCCTCCTCCCGTTTTGGGTGACAGCATCTTCAGACACAGTCCCCACACCCTGCCCCTCCCCCTGCACCCACCTGCAGCTGGACCTGCACTGACCATCCCATTGGCCGGGTCCTTCAGGTGGCCCAGGGGGCCCGAGCTCTGTGAGAGCTCCAATGTGCTCCCCTGGCTCAGCCCTGGCTTCCCCGGCTCTGCAGGCACAGCGCCCCCAGAGACCCGGCCTGGGAGCAGCATCTCCTGCTGCTGCTGCAGGAACTGGATCTGCTCCTCCAGCTGTTGCTGCTGCGCTGTGTGCTGCTGCTGCAGTTTCTGGAACACAAACCATGGGAACACTCAGCTCCGAGCCCGGAGTGCAGCTGGGGCATTGGCAGGGCTCAGCACAGCAGCGAGGTCTCCGCTGTCCAACACTCACCAGGAGCAGGAGGAGCAGGACTCCTCCACCCAGCAGAGCTGTGCCAACACCAGCCATCACCAGGTCCCAGGTGCCCTCAGGATACAGCTCCACCTGCTCCTCTGGCACGGGGTCCGGCCGGAGCGGCCCCTCGCTGCGGACAGCCGGCTCCTCTGGGATGCTCGGGGCCAGGAACTGCAACACACACCTGTGGCTGGGTGACACCAGAGGGACACACCACGGCCCATTCAGGTTTGGGACTCCCTCCCTGTCCTGCCCCGTGCTGGGGACCTGCCACCCACCCACCCCAAGCAGTGCGTGACCCTTCTGTGACCCAGCACCCTTCGCTGCTCACATCATCGAACACTGTCCTGGCAGGAGGAGCCCTGGGGATGATGGTTTCTGTGGTCTTCCTCAGGTTCTCTGGGAAGGCTCGCAGCATTGTGGTGTGGACCATAGGAGGCAGCTCATGGTGCCCTGGGGTGGGAGAGGAACAGAGACAACAATTTGCTTCTGGTCACAGCACCTGTCCCTTACCCCACAGTGCTGTGGGCACACCAGCAGTGCTGGCTCTCTTGGACAAAGGGGGTCACGTCTGATGGGAGCCCCGAGCATGGGGAACTGTGAGCCTTACTTCAAAGGCTCCCTGCCCACCCGTGGGTGGGGGTGCCCAGTGGCCCTTCTTGGGGAGGGGATGAGGGTGGGCTGAAGTGACTCCCAAGCCAGAGTCACCGCAGCCCCTGAGGTGACACACAGCCTCGGTCCCATTCATCCTACGGGGCAGAGCAGGTTGGGCTGTACCCCCAAAGCACACCAGCAGCTTAGGCTGGCCCCCCCACCAGGCACCCCCCTGGAGCCAGGACTTGGGGAAGCCCGTGCCCACCTATGAGGAGCCACTGGTTGTGGAGGGCGGTGATGCTGCCCTGCGGGTACTTGACGTCGGTGCTGGGCGTGATCTCGCACTCCCCCGACTCTCTCAAGGTCACGTCGTCCGTGGTGGGCCCATCGATCCTTGCCAGTGTGATGCCCTGGGGCTGGGGGAGGCAGCTCATGGGGCAGTGCTGCTGGGATGAGCACCTGCCACGGCTGTCCCCAGGCAGGGACACTCACCACCAGTGCCACGCTGCCGTGCACCAGCGAGGTCAGGGCGTAGAAGCTGGTCGCGTGCTTCCCCACATAGAGCGCTGGCCTGCAGGGCAGGGACAAGCATCACCTTCCATCCATCACGGATCAGGGCAGCCAGGCCCCGGGAATGTGAATGCAACTGGCTGCCACCATGCAGGAACCACCTACAGCAGCTGAGTCTTGGTGGCAGCAAAGTCCTTGACAGACTGGTAGCTCCACTTGAGGACATGGATGTCCTGGGACTGGAAGGTCAGATAGCGCAGGGTCTCCATGGCCAGGTTGAGGTGGGGGACGCGGTGCAGACTGTCCTGGTGCCACACATAGATGCCAACCACGGGTGAGCCATAGTTCTGTGCCCACAGGACCTCCCCACTCTCCTTGTCCAGCGTCACCACCAGTCCGTCTCCGCTCGAGGCCAAGTGTGCCATTTCTAGGGAGAGCAAGAGGGAACAGGAGATGCAGCAGTGGGGCCATATGCCCTCTGGTCACCTTTAGTCCTGCCACAGGCTGTGGGCTACTCTCCATTCTCCCCAGCAATCAGCACAGCCAAGACCTGCTGGCCCTGACAGAGTCACCCCAAGGACCCCGCACAGCCACAGTCCTGCTGCAAATGGGGCTCCCACAGACCCCATGGCTCCCACAGATCCCAAGGCCACTCACTGTAGTGGTAGGACTCCTCACAGAGTGGGGCTGAGTATTCAGAGAAGGTGGCGTTCCAGCGCAGCTCCCGTGACTTGGTGTCGTACATGGTGATGATGTACTCTGGGGACAGGAGCAGGGCACGAGGTCACCTCCCAGCACCCCATTCCTGGGACCAGGCAGGTGATCAGGGTGCAGGGTTGTCTTACGGGTCCGGCCAATGTAGAGCAGGGGGCTGGATGGGCACAGACCATCCCAGGCCTCTGTGGAGAGCGTGGTCTGCTTCTCCCCTGACTTGGGGTCCACGATGAACCACGTGTCCTGCTTCTTCCCTGAGAAGGAAGATACCTTTTCTCTGAATCCCTGCAGCCCTGCCCATCCCCAAGAGCACCTGCTGGGCTCCTGCCTGATTCCCTCCATGACTGCTGGGAGCCCCTGGTCGGCCCCCTCTCCCCTGCCCACTCTGGGGGCCTCTGTACCAGTGTAGAGGACACCGTCTGAGCTGCGGCACGGTGAGGACTGGACCAGCTCTGGGATGGTGAATGGCAGCTTCTGCAACACAGACAGCAAAGTGTACATGGGGCCAGAGTCACTTCCCCCAGTCCAGTGAACACCAGGAAGACATGGGATGCCCACAGCCCCACTGACCATCAAGCCTTCTTTGTTCTTTCCTCCCAGGATATAGAGACTGCCATCATTGGGGTCTGGAAGGAATGCTGGTCTGGGAAGGAAGAGAAGAGGATGAAACACAAGCTGCACCCTTCCCTGGGCACATCCAAGGACCACAGAGGGGCTGCACTGCAGAATCCCCTTCAGCAGTTCATTGCAGGGTGAGTCACTGTGGGGCTTGACCTTTCCTGGACACTTGCAGCACTGGATGTGGCAGGAGGTAACTCCTGCTCCCAGGACTCCCCACAGCCACCCTGTACCCACCAGCCAGGCTGTGGGGTGCCCTGGGGAGCTCTCCTGATGCACCTGTGCTTTTGAGGGGGATTCCCTTAATTCCTCTCCACGCTGTTGTGCATGGTGGAGCTGAGAGTTCCTTAGCTGGCTGTGGAAGGGCTGCAAGCTCAGCAGCAAGGGAGCAGCTCCTCCTCATGGCTGGGCACCAAGTGCCAGCACCAGGATTGGGGAAGGTGATGCTGTGGCACAGGCTGGGCAGTTCATTTCCCTGTGGTTCCCCTTTCCTGCTGTCACTCCAGCAGTGACTGGGGAGGCTGTGCACCCCGGGGGGCTCCCGCTGTGCCCACCCACCCACGGGGGATGACACTCACTCTGCCACATACACCGGCACCTGCAGAATGGGATCTGAAACAGAGAGTGAGAGGCGGCGTCAGCAGCGCTCCCGTGAGCGGCACTGCACGGCACCACTGCTTACCAGCGTGGCACAGCCTGCCCCATGGGGCACTGTCACCCAGCAGGGCACTGTCACTGAGCCCAGACACACAGTCTGTTTGCATTTCAGACCCATGGCAGATGCCCGGCTGTGCCTGGGGCTGTGCCCAGGGCTGGGGCTGGAGTGTCCCCCGGGACTGGAGGCACTGCCAGCCCAGAGCCCACCCAGCAAGAGCCAGGCTGGGAGAGTATCCACAAACCCCAGAGACAAGCTCCGGGAGCCAGGCTGTGAGCAACCCCCCTCCATGGTTGCTACTCACCATCCTTCAGGGTCCACTTGATGTCCCCTGTGCTCTTGCTGACGGCGTGGAGGTTCCCATCCAGCGTGGAGACAAAGAGCAGTGTTTCTGGGACAGTGACAGCACTGCCTTTGAGGCACTAGGAAAACACACAGTCCTTGAGAGCTTGGCCACAGTTGGGGACAAGCTCCCAGCCTGGGTCCTCTGCACAGCTCAGCCCCTGTACCCAGAAAGCCACAGTGGTGGGGCATAGCCCCACAGTTCTGCTCCCCAGTGAGGTCAGACTGGGAGGGAAATAATATATTTCCTTGCACCAGCATATTAAATCTGCTCATTCCTCCAGTTGCACCTGTAAAGGACATCACAGAACTGCACTTGTTGCTGGTTGCTTGGAGGTGCTGTGTGCCATAAATCCCTGTCCAGTGGCCCCAGCACTCATGGTGACTGGCACCACCAGCACCCACAGTCCCTGGCTTCTGCAGCATTGCTCATGTCCCACCACAGCAGTCCTGGGACCGAGCAGCCTTCCTCCTCCTCTCCCTGGCGCCAGCTTTGCCACTGGTGGGATGGGCTGCAGCACAGCTGATCCCCTCCACCACCTCACATGCCTTTCTAAAGGTGACAGGAGCAGCCACACCATCGGCTCCTTCCAGAAACAAACGAGTTGGGTGACTTTTCATGCCAGAGACACGATGATTGCTCGGCCAGGCCTTCAGAGCTGCAGGTTTCAGCTACCTGACATTGAGGAAGTAATTGCAAATTCACCTGGGAAAAGGACCGGCTGCTCCACGTATGGTGTCTGCAGAGCAAGGGCCAGCTCAGCCAGCAGGACACACACACCAGCCTCACCCCCTTGGCAAACAGGGATCAGCAAACACCGCCGGGACCCACAGGGCTCCGGCAGAGCCTGACGCCGGGGATTTGGCAGCAGCACCGGAGCTCCTGGCCGGCCGTGGATGGAGCACGGACACCTCTTGAACCTGCAGCCCCTTCTGCTCGGGGAGCCTGGGCTGGCAAAGCCCAGCCCGAGGGCTGGTCAGGCCGACAGCCCAAGCCCGGACAGTGCCCGTGTGTGGAGCAGAGCCCGATGGCACCAGCCTGGCACGATGGGCTCAGGAGATTCCTCCGCCTGCAACAACCCACCCAGCCACCTGCCCGGGGGAAACCGAGACTGCCGAGCCCCCCCGCCCGCGGTGCTGTCGGGGCTCTGCGCTTCCCTCCCTAGCACTCCCTGTTTTCTTCCGTCCCTTATGTGAAACGCTGTGTTTGGGTGACAGGGCACTCGGGCAGAGGCCCATTCTGCTCCCTCCACACCAGTGCGGGCCGAACTGGGAGCAGTGGGATCCTGGGAGCTCCCATCCCCGCTGTCCCCGCGGCCCCTCTCGCAAAGAATCGCGGCTGTCACTCCCACGGGATGTTCCCAGGACTGTGCTTTCCCGAGGCTCCCACCACAGCGCCCCGGGGTCTGCAGCGATGCTGGCGGGGCTCAGCCGTGCGCTCGGGGCCCGGGGCAGAGATGCTCGGCCAGCACCGCGGTGCCAGGACCCTCTGAGCCACCCAAACCCACCCTGGCACAGCACCCTGGCCCCCTGAGCTGCCACCGGCGGCCGGGCACGGGGTGGGCACGGGGAGCGACCCGCGGGGCTCCATCGCACAGCGGGGACCCCCGAAACCAGCGCCGCGCCCCTTCGAGTGCCGGACCCCGCACTGTCACACCGGGGGGACACCAACTCCCTGTGCCGGAGCCACAGTGAGCACCGCCACCCGGGTAGGGACCGCGGGGGCACCGCACTGTCCCCCCC
>VXBX01001880.1:0-17149 GCA_013400415.1 Scytalopus superciliaris
GGGGTGTCCGTGGAGAAGTGTCTCTTCAAAGCAGTAGAGAAAGTACATTGGGTTTCTGTGTTCCTATTCTGAAAGATTAAAGTGGTGCATAAAGGAGATGCTGAGCAGTATGACATCAATGTAAGTTGACAGAGTCCTAGTTTCAGTTTTGATGAGTGTCTAAATTCAAACATCCTAACGTTAAAGACTTGGAGTAGGTCTCCTGGGTCATCAAGAATTGAAAATAAACACCTATTTCAAGACCTTTGCAAGTACTGTTGAAAGACTGCTTTGGTTTGTTATTCCTCCTTCCTTTTAGGGAAAATGGCCTCAAAATCTTACTGATTTGTTGTGTGATGAAAAAAAACACACTTAATTTGTATTTAATATAGGTAGTCTGGAAACTTACAACCATTCATTTTTAGATCAGATTTTCTCAATTAAGTTGTTTACAATTTCTTTCCACTGTAGCATCACTATAGTTCAGACTTCCTTATCTAAAGGTAGAGGAACTCTGAAAGCTGTTGCAGCTTTTGCATTACAACAAACGAGCACAATGTCTGTGTTTAGAACATGCTTTCCTTCCTCTTACAGTAATAGCACTTTTATTCAGAAGTAATGTGATACTGACTATTTAGTAATTCAAACATACTTACAGTTCATTAAGAATTGATATTAATCACCTTAAACTTCTTGAGCTGTTTTGATCTGTGCTGCCCAGCATCTTGCCTTTCTTACATTCCTGAGAAGTAGGGAATTCCAGCAAAGTGCTGGAGCAGAGGGCCTGCCAGCCTTGAGGAGTGCTGTTCTTGGAGTCAGTATCTTAAGGTACTGAGGTGTTGCAAATGAAGGGAGACAGTGCAGTAAGGAGAAGGAACACTCACCTAACTTTTCTTCATCTGAAATGTTTAATGCTATTGTTGGGTTTGATGGTTTAAAAAGGGATTTTGACAGTAATGTTGGGAAAGATTTAAATTGTATTGCACATTACTGGTAAAGAGGGATTAATTTGTATGGTCTCCTGCACTGTGCAGAGCACTAGACTGGCTAGATTCTTGATAAACTTAGCTGTAACTACTTGATCTGCAAAAAATTACTAAGTAATCTTAATAGGGATAGTGAAAGGTCAAGAAAATACAAGCTTAAAATAAATAATTGTTGGTGTTCAGTCTTAAATTGATTGTGCAGTTATATGGCTCCAATACAAAGGGAGTTTGCTTGAAGTCTTTTACACGGCGGAACCAGCATATACACTTGCTTGTGGACAAAGTTGTTCATTTTACTTCTGTACTATTCGGAATTTATATGAAAAGATTCCTTGGAGGGCTCATGATCCTGAAGTAGCAAAACACATTGGATATTCATGTGAGATTTATGTGCAGGGTACTAACTGGGAAATCAGGGCTAACAGTTCTTTTAAACCTCCGCCCTGTTCATTAAGACACTTTCAGAATGGAGAGTCTGGCTTAGCAATAGCTTAGTCGTTACTTTTTCTTTCATGTTTTACCCACTAAGAGTACACACAATCTCAAGCACGAAAAGAAACAGCTGTATTTAAGGAAAAGTCTGTGGTGCTGCTCAATTTCTAAACATAGATAAGATGTGTGTAGGATAATGCATATTAGAGCGTTGTTCTGCTAAAGTTTGGGTTAGAAAACAGATTTGGTAACATATCCTGTAGCGATCAGAACTTGCGGTGTCTTTTTTGGCACTGGTGATACCTAGGTTAAAGCTGGGGGGATTCATTATTTATTTAGTAGTCATGCGTCTTGTTCATACTATAAATAAATCTATTGGCTCACTAAGAGCATCTTTGACTCAAGATTTCAGTCAAAATTCTCTTCTGACTAGAGTTAGTCTCATTGCCTGCTTGTGATTATGTTTTTGTAATTTCATAAAGGTGAGGAAAATGGTGTTTGACTGACTCTCTTTCCAGTGGTCAAGTCTACACTATTTTTGGATGTTTTTAGGGTGTGTTTATTCTACAGTCAAAAATGTGACTGCAGCTGCTGTTGATGTAGCTAAGGAATTGGATGAAATGCCAAAAATGCTGCAGTTTGAGGCACTGGCCCCAAAATTCAATAGCTGTATCTGAATTTTACTCTTCTTCCTTTTTAACTCCTGTTAGTTTCTGAAGTAATTTGGGTGTATACAGGTGCATACTTGCTGCTTTGAGATACTGGAGAAAAGCAGCTGTGAGAATGTATTTTCTAGAGATTTGTGATTTTTAAAAGGGACATCATAGAATATGCTGAGTTGGAAGGAACCCATCAGGATAATCACGTCTGACTCCTGACCCTCAAGAGTTGCACCATGTGCCTGAGAGTGTTGTCCAAGCACTTCTTGGACTCAGTCTCGGTGCTGTGGCTACTTCCCTGGGAGTCTGTTCCAGTGCTCAACCACCCTCTGGGTGAAAAACCTTTTCCTGGTATCTAACCTAAACCTCCCCTGACTCAGCTTCATGCTATTTCCTTGAGTCCTGGCACTGGTCACCACAGAGAAGAGATCGGTACCTGCCCCTCTGCTTTCCCTCAGGAGAAAGCTGTAGACTGCAATGAAGTCTCCCCTCAGTCTTCTCTTCTCCTAGCTGAACAGATTAAGTGACCTCAGCTGCTCTTCATAAGGCTTCCTATCTAGACCCTTCATCTTTGTTGCCCTCCTTTGGACACTCTCTTAAGAGCTTAATATTTTTCTTATATTGCAGTGCCCAAAACTGCACACAGTATCCAAGGTGAGGCTGCACCAGTGCAGAGCAGAGTGGGACAATCCCTTCCCTCAACTGGCTGGTGATGCTTTGCCTGATGCCCCCAAGGACATGGTTGGCCCTCCTGGCTGCCAGGGCACTGCAACTTGCTGTCAGCCAGGATACCCTGGTCCCTTTTCGCAGTGCTGCTCTTTGGCTTCTTGTTCTCTAGTCCATACAACTAGGGTTGCCTTATCCTGGATGCAGAATCTGTCACTTGCCCTTGTTAAACTTCACATGGTTGGTGCTTGCCCATCTCTAATTTGTTGAGGTCTCTCTGCCCTTGAGTGAATTAACAGCTCCCAGTTTAGTGTTGTTGGCAAACTGGTGTAGTATTCCTTTGAGTCTTGTGTCCAAGTTTTTAATGAAGATGTTGAAGAGCACTGGACTGAGGATGATGGAGCCCTGTGGAACCCTACTAGTGTAGCTGAATGCCAGCCTGATGTTACCCTATTCACTATAATGTAAGTGTTGGATAAGGAATCTGTTTTTCAGCTGTATTGGTTTTTGTGATGTGGATGATAGATCAGCAAAAAAAGTATGTCATGTGTTGATGCTCTTCTTTAGTTACCAATGTAAGGACAAGTTTATGTGTCCAGAATAGCACTGTGAATTGTGATAGAGGATGTTCTGTCTTAAAATGGTATGTAGTTTTGTTTAGGAACTAAATGTTGCCTGTTAGGTATTGGTGTGAATATAGATACTTGGACACAGATTTAGAAGAGGGATAGCTCAATTTTCGGTCACATATGTTGGTACTAATAAATGCATCATCAAACTTCTAGCAAGCCTGTAATTCATCTTCTTACCCTTCAGAAAAGAGTGACAGACTGTTAGTGCTGTGGCAGAGCTGTAAAGGACCAGTGAGATTATCTGGTATGTGTGCAAGGGATTAGGGAGTAGGAGTGGGGAAAACCACCTTGCTGTTTGTATACTGTAAGTGACCTTGTGGGTCCACCGTGTGGGTAATTGAGTATCACAACAGCAAAGCCAAGTGTAATATTACATTATTGCTGAAATCAATCCATTTTAACAACTATTGAACAAAAAGAAATAGATGTTTTTTGAGAAAAATCATGTGAAGGCATATGCACACAGTTTGATAGAGCATTGCTGCCAGTCAGCTGAAATCAGGACATATTCTTTAATATAGTTTTAGCATCAAATTAGTACAACCTGTGTGTTTAGACAATGCTGAGAAAAGATGCCCTTCCACAGGTTCTGCTGACTTTAGAAGATGACAAGCTTTTCACCCCCTTCTTGGTGGACTTGGTCAGTGAATACTGGCTATTCACTGGGCAATTGATTTAAGAGTAGGATCTGTAACATACTGAGATACTTGTTCTAGTTTGTTTGAGAAATACAACTTTTCTGTTTTAGCCCATAGTTAGTTCTCTCTATTTGAAACTTACCTTAAAGTCAGCATCTAACCTCGAGCATTTGCCACAGACCTAATAATTCCTGGTTATTCTTTTCAGAAAAAAAAACCTCACTTTATTCCTGAAAGATTAGACTGAATGCTTTAGAAGGGCTTCACAGATGTCTCAAATGACAGCTTGGAACACTTTTAGAAAATGGCTTCATAAAGTATTATGGCCGCTTCATTAATCAACCTGAAGATTTTAACGTTTTAAAACTAGTTGTCAGATCTATGTGAGTATCTGTAACTAAAGCAGCCTAAAAGAGTTTTAAAAACACAGCACTAAAAATTTCTTAATAAAATAACCTTTTCCTTCTCCCTGAAAAACATTTATAAATATTAGCTTTTTTCTGTGAACCTAATGTTTAAATATTAAAGACCTTTCTTGGATGACTCTCAAAATGTTCAGAGCTAGAAGAAGAAAAACTTGCTCTAACAGAGCGTCTTAAAATTTGTTTGCATTCCTCTTACTCTTGCTGTGTTCTCTGAAGGGATTAAACATTAAGTAGAAGAAATATTACACATCTTCCAAGAGACTTCAGTATTCTTTCTTTTTCTGCAGGCCTGTAATGCTATGAATAAGTGAAAAGACAGATTGCATCTTTTCCCCTTACAGTTTTTCTTTTGATAATTGATTTTTGTTCCTGCTGAGTTTATTTTCATTTACTGAAGGATATATTTATTTTCATATACTGAAGGATTACTGTGGATTAGCTAGAGCCAATTCTTAAAGTAGTGTCATGGTCAAAATTGAGAGAAGAAAGAGAATGGGATGTTTCTGCCACCTCTGCATGAGGTCTGCAAAGGGTAGAACCTCCTTTGATAATGAGTAATGAGGAACATATATTTTTGTTGAGACTGTATTTTTTCTTCTAACTGGAAAATTTACTCCTTAACTAAGCACAGTCCTCAGAGTAAAAATGAGGGTTATTCTTTATCTAGTGGGCATGAGCAGATTGCAGCTTTGCATGTATTTTAACATGTACTGAGATTAACATGGCCTGTGCAGCACAGCATGCTGCTTAAACCCTGGCTCAGATTGAGCAGTCATAAAATGGATTGGTGACTTAGGCTATTCATCCCAGCCATGACAGTTTAAAGGAGGTCACTGACAGCGTCAACAGCGAGACAATCCTTTTCTTCTACATAGACTTTGCCTTGAGTTTTTTGTCAGGCAGAATCAGAACTATTTAGGCCTTCCACTTTCATCTCCATTAATCAGGGGCTGTTCTGGAAGAGATTGCTTATGAAAGGAAGTCTAGTATTAGTTTTTGATGCCTATAATCCCTTTGGTTAGGGAGCGCAGGGGTCTTTGTAGGATATGGATCAGGAATATAATCAATCTATGCTGTTCAGAACAAGATATTTTGAGAGATTAGAGCAGAAAAATTTGGTGATTTTTAATCTTCTCAGATTTGACTACCTCTGTTTTAAGAATATATCTAACTTCCCCAGTTACTGGGGTTGTTGAGAACACTAATGTGAATATATAATTGTGATACACAGAAGAGAGAAAACTGAATCTGTTTCAGTCTTCCAGGGCATCTTTGTGATACGTTGGCTATACTGGTTTCCAGTTGCTTTGGGCAGAAACAAATTCCCACCAATACTAGGCAGTAGTATTGTTCTCCTCAAAAAAAAAAAAAAAAAAAAAAAGAAAAAATTAGCTTCAGAAAATAATTACCTATTTTTGAAGCTTTGTTCATGCTATGTATTTGCCTGTGTCTTAATTTGTCATTAGTTGAACAGCTTTTAAGTAGTATGTTTGAAACTTTGTTTTAATCAGTTGAGAAATAAAGGCATTCACGTAACTTTGTGAACAGCTTCTTCTGTGGATATGATTTGAAAAAAAAATCCGGCTTGCATATTGTATTGTTTGATCTTTATGTTTAGGTAAGTTGCTAAACTGTCTGAATATGTAAGCCAGACTTTTGACACAGTTTGGCACCCTGGCTTTCTAGCAATGGTGATGGAATTAAGAGTGGATGGCATAGTACTTAATTGATAATCAGGAAGACTAAAAAAAGCAAGTAAGATTAAGTGAACATACAAGAGGGGAGGGAGAAAAGAGGATGGAAGAGATGCTTGTGTGTGAAACTACTATTAAGTAAGAAGAGTTTCAGCATGTTGCAAGTGGTGAAGCCCATACATCACGCTTTGAAACAGCCTTGTTGCTGTGTCTTGGGAGTCTTAGAGAATCTGTTTCCCATTTTTGGATTATGGAACCTTGTGCTCCAACATAGTTCTTTCTTCACCATTTTCGTCTAAATGTCTCATGGTAATATCACTGTATCTATATATTTAAAAGGCTTAACTGTGCACCTTAGCATGCGGTAATACAAGCTGGCAGTACATTTTCAGAATAAGAGTTATATAAATAACTTAGCAGATTTAAGTCTTTTTGGATAGCTTAGCATACTTACCGTTTTCTGTGAAGTATGGTACAGTATTTTGGTTCATATAACCTTTGTGGGACAAAAAATTGTTTGGTCTCCATCAGTCTGAAACTCTTACTTGGAAGTCACACCAAATGTGCTGTATTACTTATCTATACATCTTAAAAAGAATGCCTTCAGTTTCATTCTCTGCTTCCCTTTTCCACTAAGTTTACTTTTAATATTTAAAATCTCTATCTCAAGCGTTGCAATAGACATGTGCAGTCTAAAATTCATTCTCCTTTGTTAGAGAAGACAATGAAACATTGTTTTAATTGGCATGAGAAATGCTGCAGTTTTTCTTTGCGGAAAAAAGGCTGCGTATTCATTTTGCTCCAAGTATTGAATTGTTTCTTTGCAAATGTGGTTATGGTGATTAATGAAGTTGCAGGGAGTTACATAATGACAGCAGTACCTCATAAAAGATATCCGCCAACACAAAATTCTTCACCTGGTGAGGATTTGGTTCATTTGTGCGTAATTGTGGTGAAATCTAATTTTATTGAGTTAAAATGTATAGCTAGTGTTGTCTGTTTTGTCCAGACTTGAACTGGACCTCAGATTAGTGATGTCACACAGCATGAATTAGCTTGGAATATTCAACATGAAAATGGTGTATCAGTTGATGCACACAGACTTTTAGCTTGTGTAATAGTTTTCAGTAGAAATTGAGCTGGGAATACTTCTCTTTTGAGTTATAATTTTAAAAGTTAAAAAGCTCATTTCATACTTCTTCTAGGTTTCATAACTCCGATGTAAACCAGTTCTGACACTCTGTGCGTCTAATACAATTTTTATGCATGTCTTCAGAATCTTGTAATATAAACAGTTCAAAAACACTTGTCTGCTTTTTCTTTTCTGTATGAAGTTGAGAAGTATTGCTATTGTCTAAGGAAAACTAAACTTCCCCTGTGGACCATCAGCCTTATATTTTTGCAGAGAAGTGACCTGGGTTTCAACTGAAAATAAGTCAAAGACTGCAATGTTGTCTCCTTATGTGAAACATCTAGGAGTACTTGATGTCAATATTTGAGCACAGAGGCCTTGAACTGTTTGTGTTTTCGTTCTACTGCTGTCTTAGTGAGTATGTCTTATGTGTCACTTTCTCCTCATAGTACTCAAGTTTCTCTATCTGTAAAATTACTTTTTATGCTAGAATCAGAATATTTTAATAAATGGGTCAGTTTTATAGCTACCACAAAACAGTCAGCTTGTTTTCACATATTTTACACAGGTGTTTGGTCTTTGAGCCCTTCAACATAAAGTAAATGGGGATATAATAATTTTTAGTAGCAGAAGAAAGCCTGCTGTGTAGCAACTGGTGAGCCAAAGATGTAGTTGAATTGTTGAGATATTATGCCTCTAATCTTGGTGTTGAATAGAAGGCAAAACACTTAAGGATGTGTAGGTAAACAAGAAAACCAAAAGGGAATTAAATTAGAAATCTGTTATTTTATGGATTTGGAGATACAGTAGCCCAGTTTTTCCAGGAAGTACTTTTCACTTAGTTTATTAGGCTATCCAAAGTAATAATTGCTGCTTAAAAATAAAAATAGAAAATAACCAAGTGCAAGGAGAGGAATGCTTAAATCTTACAATAGAGAATCAAGTCTTGAAACTTGTCAGGAAATAAATGTACAAAAATGACAAAGCTACTGGAAGAGTCTTAAAAATGAGAGGCATATAGTTGCTGGATCTCCTGAACCCCAGCACTTGAAGGACAGGAGACCTTGTGCATTGACCAATAGCCTCTGCAATGCAACTTAGCCTGTACTGGGATTCTGGTGTCTTCCCACCCTGCCCCCTTCTCTGGCCTCACTGCAGTTTTTTGGCTATTAAACAAATCATGACCTTCTTTCCTGTTTTGTCTTCAGTGTCTGTTTCCTGTTTTTTCCTTCCCTCCCCCACCCCATACTTTTTTACTCCTGACTTTCTTTCCAGCGCTATCTTTACTTTCTTTCACTGCTAGCTTGTTTTGTTTCCAAGTTTTTTCTTCATAATAAAAGGAAGAGAGGAAGAAAGAGTTGAGAGCTATAGCATCAGTCTTTAGTGAGTTTCTGTATCCTCGTATGTATTAAATGTTAATTTGCATGGTATTCATACTGTTTCTCAAAACTCAAGTCTGTCACATGGATGTATTTCTCCCATCTTAATGCAGACCCAGACACATTTATTTTCTAAGTGCTAGAAGTTTCAATGCTTTCATTTCTGGAGGTTTATATATTTAGGCAGACTTCTGAGACTAGTATGCCTCAGACTTCGTCCAGACCAGAGCCTCCAGTCTTTGGTCTCTGGCATCTCACTTTGGGAACTAATCAAGTAGTCTTGATTTCTGAAAGAATGTGATGTCATTTTAAACAGGACCGAGTCTCTTGTTCTTCTTGTTACTATATAATTTGTATTGCTTCCACACAGACATATGGCCTTGTAAAACTTCCCAGTTGTTAACCAGTATAACGTGGTCAAAAAAAAAAAAAAATAATTGAAATTAGTTTGCTCTGTGTGCTTATACCAATTTCCCCCTTTCTCATTGCTTTATTATTTCAAACTACTTAGGAGTTAAAAAAATTAGGTGGGATGGGGAAAATCTATGACTGTGAGCTCAAGCACAATCTTGGATTTCATGTTTAATGCAAGAGAAGCATACCCATAGAGAACAGCAGGGTAAATATGCTTTCAAGCATTTCTTCAGTCAGCACCTAAATTGATGAGGCCAGAAGGAGGCAGAGAAAGCCCCAAACCACTGCAGACCGGCAGTTCATTCAAACAAGTCTTCGGCATGGAGTTCATAATGTCCTGCTGTATGTGTTTGTGTAATAAAATTTTAAGATGATGAGTTGCTGTCAGCTTGGATTTGTGTGTGCAACAGACTGTTTCCAAGCTTTGAAACTTATCTGGATGTACAGAATGAGAACCAAAAATGTAGCCCAAGAAGGCAGAATAAAGCCGCTACTTAATTTGGCCTGAAAGCTTACTGTAATAACACACCATGCCCATTTGTATGTAGTCATTAAAGTGTTTTTCTGCAGTGGGTGAGGCTGCTTTGGTAAACTGTAGTTTGTGATGTATATTCTTATATTTATGTGGAAATGTCATTGCAGTCATGGTTTGGCAAGTCAACATTCTTTCTTTCTTGTATACAGGACAGTTCTAAATACTCCTCCCCACCTTGTTCATGGTGTTCACAAATGAATTATTCTTTTAAATCTTTCTTATCTGTTGTCATTCCCTAACTCTCCAAAGAAAACTTTGTTTAAATAGTTACTCCCTTGGGACTTCCATGCATATCCTGTTATCTGTTTTATATTACAATCTTTCCTGCTGGGAATGTCCTTCCAAAAAGCACAAAACAGCTAAAGTACTTAGATGACTAATAAACATGTTAAGTGCTGAAGTCCAGGCACAAAACCAGCATTATTAGCACTATCTTTTGCCTTTTTTTTCCCCCCCCTGTTAGACTTGTTTCTGACCTCTAGTTTCACAAATTATTTAGGTTTGTTTCTGTCTAGCCCAGAGATGTGACAGTGGTTGCAGGGTTGTTAGCTGTGAAGCATCTGCCGTGAAAAGTAGGAAACTTTTAAAAAGTTGCTGATGTTTTTGCTCTTCTGATAGAACACCAGCATTCAGAAGAGCCCATGGGAGTGATGAAGTTCTAGCTGCCAGTTTTATTTGCTCAGCAAAGAGTCATCTCCACTGCTTTTTGTTGCTTGGGATTGGCAGAGTTAACTCCCACAAGATTAGTAGATACATGCTGTTTCAAAGAGCAGTATTATCTGTAGTTTCAGTACTTTGTTATATATTCCAGTAAATTGAAGTATGTAGGAAATAGTTTGCAGTGTTGTGCTTTACATATATTTGAGGTTCATTACAATTATTCGGAGTAGATGGGAAACACTGAGCAAATTCGTATTGCTTTTTCAAAGGAATACTTTTGTTTCAGTAGCACATAAAGGACTCAGCTAAGTTATGCTAGCTGCAAATGTAGAAGTTAAAATATCAACATAAGACATCTCAGGTGACTAACCTGACATTTAAGGAATGTGGAATAGCAGTCAGGGTATATGGAATAGCATTTATTCCTTGTAGCATGAGCTGAGAATTATCCTGTTTTAATTTTTTTTTTTAAATATTTTAGTATTATTTTAATGTATTTGTTCAAACTTGCATCCTGATTCAGGAAACCAGACATTAAAAAATTGAGTGTCAGGAGAAGATTCTACACCTGTCCTCTGTATAAAAGACTTTATAACGTTATTGTCACTATTTTCAACTCTTTTGCTGGGTAATGGCAAGCATTAACCAGTGTTGTTGAAATGACTTGCTGAATAGAACTGTACATTCTCTAAGGCTTATATTGGACAATAGCAAAAATGAAGTCCCCTTTAAAGTGGAAATATAGAACTGATATTGTTGCCAAATGAGACACTTTTGTGGCTATATTTACACCCTAAAGTTTTGTGAAAAACATTTGTCTGTTGAACTCTCATCTTGTATATGACAGAGCAAAGTGTCTTAATGCATTTGTCAGTTGGTTTCTAGCTATTGTTCCTAAGTTGGATAAGCTGAAATGAAAAGCTAACAGGCATTTTCAATGTGATCTCAGTAGTGTCCACATCTGTGTGACATTCAGCCTCAATGTACTGGTGGAATAAAGGTAGTGGTTATCTCTGCATATGGAAATCACTTTTAAATATGCTTGTACATGTCTGTCACTACCAAAAGCACAGGCGAGTTGCTTCCTGACATTGAATCCTGGTATTAGAGATTTCTCTTTTTGCATGCTGTTGTACACTTCCTAAACATGTGAAAGGGTAATAATTCTCTATATGACTTCCATTGAAGAGGAAATAGATACTTTTCAAAACAATAATGTGCATCTGGAATTCTAGCATCCGGGAGCTTTGTTACACTGAGGCCTCTCAGTTTTCAGTACAAAAAATACTGGTACGTTATTTTTCAGAGTTGGCAACTGCTTTGATTAACCATGTTATTGTAAGTGCCTTGGAAGCATACTGTATGCAAGAGTGAACTTAATGTTGTCTGTATAAAAAGAAACTGTTTATAGTCTTGCCAATACATTATAAATAGAAAGAATGAAAGTTGGAAATGGATTTTTTTTTTTTTAATTGTGGCATCTAAAAATCAATCACCTTCAAATCAGAGCAAGGTAAATAATGTACAGAACCCAAAGAAAATTGTTGTTGCCCACCTCCCCAGATTTTTTAAGAGGAACTGGCGTGGGGTGGGGGGGAAGTACGTTAGCTTGTGCTTCAGTGAAATTGTGGCACTGTTACAGAAATAGCAATTTGGCCAGGGTGGGATAGAGTGGATGGATAGGAATGGAGATTGTGGAGGGACAGCATTGCTTGGAGCAAATGAATGCTCACTGCTGTTTTTAATCTCTAAAATTGTAGTTATCTTGAGGGTTGAATGTGAACACTCAAAACCCACCATAAACTTGGAAAGGTGATTTTAAAAATAGGGGAGAGATTTTTCTCAAAAACGATGTTGTTCTTAGTTTGTTTGGACAGATAACAGGAAAACAGAGCTGTCGCTTGACCCATGTTCGTTTTCTGAATTGGAATGAATTTGGAACTAAATCCCATTTTTCCACTTGAGCATGTCCTTCTCTAGCAGTGTCATGGCCTGGGTGGGGTCACTCTTGTTCAATACAGCTTTTCAAAATGACTGTTGGATTCTCATCAGCTTACAACATTTCTTTCAGTGCTGGGGAACAGTACAAAGCTAGCTTTGCAAACAGATGTATTTGTGCATATGTAATCTGGCAAAAACAGATTTCTTGATTTAAACTAAGTTGCTCTTTGAGATTTATTTTTTGCCTTGATGTAGCAGCATATTTGTAGATTGAAAATACAGAAGGGACAGGATTTTGTTATCTCTGGATATAGTATGGATAGCACTAAGATCTGTATATATATATGGGAGCTGTATATATATTTGCTTAAATGTAATCTCAGGTTCCAATGTGGATATCACAACTTGGCTTCATGTAACACTTGAAAGGTGTTTATGTTCTGATTTTGTTGAAAGCTTTGGGGCTGAGCTTTCCATGTTCCGTGAGAGCTATTACACAGACAATGCATTTTTCAATGCATTTAATTTAGCTTGGGAAACAGTACTTTCTATTATTATTTCCTTTGTTTTATTATACATTTGAGATTGCTACCTAGTGTCAGGAGAGAAACAAAATAGTATTTAAAGAATTTTCACTTATTTTCATGTCTCATAGTATTATCTTCCCTTTCTAGAAAAGTCAGAAGTATCTGTTCAACTGACTTTTCTATTAAAACTAAGCCTTTAAAGTTGTAAATGGATTGCAATAACCAAGTTATTCATTAGATGAAATGGAGATTGCCTGTAGCAGCTGTTCTATGGAAAAAAAATGAGGCACTGGAGTGATAGTAATAGATGCGTGTTGTGCTGCTTTAATGGGAATAAGTACATTGAGAAATAGTGATGTTCCTGGATGCTAATTTGAGTTTACCAAGAGCCTAGGTGACTTCCCTAGAGTTACCTTACAGAAATCAGTCAACATAATAGTTTTACTGTGAATATATTCTGTATAGACTGCAGATACTCACTTTGCAATTTTAGATGGAGGTAGCTTTCTGTCACATTTCATCTGCTGTCTCTACCCTTGGTTTTTTCTTTGTCTTCACAGCAATCTTCAGAATTACTTGTCTTATATTGTTATTTCAGAACTACCTTTAAGTTCTCATCATCCTATATACAAACTTGTCAGTGTTTTTTCTTGTGAGTTCTGTGTGTATTCTGTGCATTGTGAGGAATGGTGACACATCTACAATAGTCTTCTTGCAGTACAAAATTTAGTTCTAGAGACTTAATGATATTTCAATATTAACATAAAAATAAGAATGGGAAAGGAACATTGCATGCTTGCAAATGGTCAGGTATATGATGGCATGCATCTAAACGTGAAGGCTGATGAAACACCTGTTATTTTGAATAGTGACTTCCCTATCTACATACAAGGATGCTTATGAGTATAGTTGCTATTAATTCTGAGGCTGCTAGCCTCTGTGACATGCCTGTAATTCCCTGGAAACTGTTTGATAGATATAGAATGTTTTGGGAAGACAATTTAGTGCCGTTTCTGCTCTTGGAGATCAGCTTAGATGTTATGTGAATGTGTATGTATTTAGACACACACATGTTAATGTACTAAGTAGTTACTAATGTGTATTGTCATGGAGTTGGAATTCACTGTCTGGCTTTGAAGTTATATTTATTAAAATGTTTTGTTAATACTTTTATGAAAGCATTCAATTACTTACCATAATTTAGGAGTTACACTTGAAATTGGAATATTGTTACTGTTTAAGGTTTGACCTTTGAAACATGCTGCTGAATTTTAGAACTATTATGGCACCATCTGCTGACCAATATACAGACTGGCAATGTCAGCTTGCTCACCTGATTACCACCTTGCAAATAAGCTTCCAGTTTAGGAAGCAGAATCATGAGGAGAAAGGGTGATTCTTTCAGTTGGCTTACATTTGGGGAAAAAATATTTTTAGTAGGAGATACTATTACAAAAGTGAAAGTCTAAATCATAACACAGGCTTGTTGTCTAGTCAGCTGGATTATTGCTTAAGGCTTCTCCGTGAACTGTGAAGCTTTAAAAGAAGGAGTTTTGGGGTTTGGGGTTTTTTTGTAGCTGTGGCATAGAGGATTGTTCTTGGTAGTCTGTTTATTAGTGTGCTACTTTCCAAGCCTACACAGAGGAGCTGTGACAGCATGAGATGAGTTCAGGCCCCAGCTCCAGTGGTCTTGTTGCAGCCTGGGAAACCAATGGACTCTGACAACTTCTGCCCTGTGGCTACTGCAGAGACTCACAGAAAAGCCGACTGTGCAGCGTGTCCCTTCAGCCTTTGCAGTTAACCTTGATTTTGGTGCACAGTGATCATCAGGGAAGGAGCAAACTGAACGTGTCACGTTCAGCATGTAAATACCTAGGTTTGGGTTCAATTGCTAGAGGTCATCTTTAAATAATCATTCAAAAAGAGGTGATTAGGTTTTGTACATGTAAGAGGCATCCGCTTCCTGTGGGTTTTCTGTTGTAATGTTTTTTATTGTGTTCAGTAGTTTGCTAAATTATTATCTTTGACTTCAGTCTTATCTATTTATTTTTTTAAGAATGTGCTTAAAAATAGATGTTATCCAGATTGAGGTGCAATTTTCAAGTATTTTTATGAATATGGAGTTGTATGTCTTTTATAAATACAGAGAAGGATGCAAGTTCCCATGGGAGAATTGGGGCTTTTTTGGGTTGATATTTGACCACAGAGCAATATTTAATTGGGTACCATATGATACAAATGTTTGATTGATGTCACTAAGACAATTTTAGGGATATTTTTGCTTTCTTAGTGATCTTGAAAAAGAAAACTGCATTCTTGAATTGTTAATTTATTCCTTTGTGTTCAGAGTGCTCGATGTCTTTGCAATTGTATAATCCATCTCAACAGTTGACTAAACGGAGAAACTGGATTTACTTTTTGGTTTGTGTACTGGTAGAATGTGTGCTGGCCATATTGGCACCTACACAGAACTATGGGATGCCATGAGTTTTCTTGTTTGCATACTGGTGGTAAAGTAGAAGTTTTAAAATTTAATGAGTCTAAAATAAGGTTAAATCATTCAGCCTGATTTGAAATATATTGTGCTTTTCAGAAAATAACAAATTCATGTTTTTGAAAAAATCTTTGTGGTGTACTACCAAGTTCCTCAGGTATTACCTACTGGTTAAACTAGACTTTTACAGTCTAAAATTGACTAAGACTGTCCAGCTAGGATTTTACTTCTTTATGGCTTTTATATCAACAAATTTTGTGTTGAAAGCAGCCAGCATATTCTTCAAAAATGATGTATCCTAACAAGCTGTGAAATGTGGAGCAGTCTTTTGTTGTGCTTCAGATCAATAATATGACAAGAAGTAAACAACTTTATTTGTGAGCTTTTTGCTTTGTTTTAGGCAATTGAAGTATGCTTGACCTTGTTTCAGGTTTTATGTATATTTTTTCAGATGTTGAAAATTTTATTTGTTATCTTCTTGGTTTTTATGTGTACCTCATGTGAACTTAAGTATTTGGAATATTTATGAAGGTAGTGATTTTAAAAATAAATAATATGGTGATTCAGGAAGTTACATGACTTGCACAGACAGACGTGGGCTTTTAGTGCACTGAGCTGTAATTTATTTTACCACAAGTAGGTTGATTTTTTTTTTTTTGTGTCTGTGACATGATTTCCCTGTGAATCCTAGTAGACTGATGGAGGTATAACTATCAAAGCAGTTTTTATTTCTTGAGTTTGCTATACATTTCAGTAACAAACTGAAAAAAAAAGAAGAAAAGTTTAGGACTGCTGCTTTCTACTTTCATATACTCAGAAAATAAGTAAAATTAGATCCTGGAATGTGTGTGAAAATGATTTGGATTTGTTTGTCTATACTGATAAATAAAAACTGCCATAATAGAATCAGCAAAAGTAAAATGTGGATCATCATGGAAAGCTTCATTTCATGGTAGTTGATTTTAGTTCAGTGTTGTCTGATCTTTGAGCTACTCTTCTTTCGTTCCCTTTCTGTTTTTACTTTTTCTTCATGTTATACTTGGTATGTCTTTTGTTTATAGTTTATATAGTGGTATAAATCCTTCTGGTCAGAAAGCTGTATTTGAAGAGGTTCTGCTAGGAACTGGAAGAAAGGTATCAACCAACTGACCAATCTAGATATTTAAGAGAGTGGTAAGAAAAGAGTTTATCATTATATTATGTCATCAGCATGAATTCTGTCCAGCATTAGTATCTTGGTGGAATAAAGAGAGAAGGGATGAATAGAGACAAAAGAATACCTGTTGCCTTCAATTGCTTCCTGGTCAGCACCCTTGCCTGGGAAGTTGGTAGAGTTATGATTAGGGTAGATCTGCTTACTATAAAAGTGGGACCTGTTTTAAGGAACTCAGTTTCTCCTCAACAATTGCCTGTTTGTTTCCAGTGCTTTTTGCTGTCTGACCCTCACCTTGGTCTTTGAAGTTTGGGTAGACATTCAAGCTGCATGAGCCAAGCTTACTGGAGGATTACAACAGATGCATTTGTTATCACTTGTGGTTTATTGTGCACGGGTTTAATGTCACTTGCAAAATCTACCAAATTTTTTTTTTTTTCTCTGTTCAGACATTGGTAATCTTAATCTCCCTAAAATGCCTTCTCTGTTGTCTAATCTTGCTGTAAGAGTCTATTCTCCTTTCTCAATTCTAAACAAAATACATATTTACTGTTGCCTTGCAATACAAAAAGAAAGTGAGATGAGAATGCTATCCTGCTGCAGCTGTTACAGGGCTTAAAAAATTATAGGAGCAAAAATATGTAGTGTGCTAAATACTATGTAGTAAGAGCAGATGAGAGTTTATTTGGAGATGGGAAAGGGAAACATGCAGTTGAATCTTAGAACTCTAAATTTTCTGATTTATTTCTTCCTGATCTGAGTCAAAAGCTGCTTGCTCCATATTTCCTTTTTTTCTTTTTTTT
>VXBX01001880.1:25267-67001 GCA_013400415.1 Scytalopus superciliaris
TGATTGAGGGTCTTGGTGTGGGCCTTCAGTTGCCTAAGGTTGAATAGGCTTCCATCAGTATGGTATGGGATGTAGATGCCACTGTCTTCATCGAGGTCTGCCATGGCCCTTTTGGAGCATCATGCTGAATAGATGGTGTATGGGCTGGGTAAGTATACAGAGGGGTGGATCAGAAACTTGCTCAACTGAGGGGCTTAAGTTGTGATCAGCAACTTTAAATGTGGCTGGTCATAATGCTATACTAAAGGCACTGATACCAAGGCAATTAATGTTCTACATGATGGCACAAACTGTGTCCTTGCAAATTTGTAGGTGATGATAAAACTGGGAAGAGTGCCTGTGGTATGTCAGAGGGACCTGGACAGGCTGGATAATGGGCATGCAAGAATCTCATGAATTTCCACAAAGAAAAATACAAAGCCCTGCACCCAAACTAAAAATAAGACCAAGAAGCAGCATAGGCTGTGTTGACTGGCTGGAAAGCAGCTTTGCACCGAAAGATATCTCTGTGTGTGTCCTAACACACAAGGTGACCTGTGGACCAGCAGTGGGCCCTTGCAGCAAAGGTCAGCAGCTTCCTGGCCTGCAGTAGATGAATGCTGGCAGCAGGTCCAGGGAGATGGTCCTTCACTCACTGTCCGGTACCTGGGATGATGGGTCCAGTCCTCAGCTGTCTAGTGCAAGAGAGACTATGACATACTGGAGAGAGTCCAGCAAAGGACTGCAACACTGATTAAAGGCCTTAATCCTGTGATATATGGAGAGGGACTGACAGAAGTAGAACTGTTTGGCCTGTAGAGGAGGAGGTGGGTAAGGGAGGTTTTAGCACTGTATGAATAGCTGGCTGGGGTATGAGTAAAGGAGATGGAGCCAGGCTTTTCTCAGTGGTGCCCAATGACAGAATGAAAAGAAATGAACACAAACTGAAATACGGGGAATCAATTGAAAAAGTGAAGATGAGTGTATATCAATTGAGGGTGATCAAATACCAGAGCAGTTTACCTAGACAGGTTGTGGAGTGATCACCCTTTGAGATCTTCCAAATCTGACAAGACAAAGTCTTGACAAACTTGTGAGCAGGAATTTCAGACTAGATGGCCTTGAGAGAGCCCCCTTCAAACCTCAGCTAATGTATATAATTGTAGTTATATTTCACCATTATAGGACAATAATTTGGGAATTACTATAAATATGTTAAGTTAGTCAATATAATGCACACTGCACACGTAACTGTCAATTAAAAACTGGTGATAACCTGAGTAGTATTAACATACAATTACTGCTAAAGAAATAAACCCAGTGGCATACCTGTAAATCCATTAAGTTGTGTTGTTGTTGTTGTGGCTAGCCGTCGCGAACGACGATGCTTTTTATGCCTGCGCGAATGGATTTATTACGTGGAGCTCAGCGTGCGCGGAACTGGCCCCACCCCCTTTAGCCCTGGGACACTCTAAGCCTTGGCCGGGGCAAGCCCGGACGAAGTTGGCAGAGCGAGACCCGCAGGACTCGAACCGGCATCCTTCCGAGAAGGAGCACGGATCCAGGGGCGGCGGCTTTACCCACTCGGCCACAGCCGCCGGCATTAAGTTGTGTAACAATGTAAGAATTGCAGTACTGATATGCAAACTGACCCTAAAAACATTGCACTGGTTACTGGTTAATACTAGCATCTTGGCATTTTGCAAGGAACTATCAAAAGTGCTAGCCTAGTAACTCTTCATCCCATACCTAGTATTGGTGATTTGAAGCTCTGTTATGTTGGAGGGTTTCATGTACTGCCTGTTGTGGTGTGGCAAATCATGGAGGTTTCTATCTTGAGCACTTCAATGAAATAATCTTCATGCCAGCTGTGACTTAAAATTTTCACTTCAAAAAGATACCGCAGATACCTTTGAAATAATTAGGTTACTGGAAAAGTGCTATTCCTGAAAAAGCGGAGAAACAACATATTTCTCATATTTTAATGTTAAAATATGAAGGAAAACTTTTATGTTGTCTTAGGTTCTCAAAACTTAGAGTTTTGTATATGGCCCTTTTAGCAAGATGGTTACTCCTCACTTTTTTTCCTTGTAGGAAAAAGCAGTTCAATCTCACCTGTTCATCACTGTTGTCCAAGCACCTGTTTGGTATTTTATTTTATTTGAAGTAAGACAATAAAGCCCTAAATAATTAAGAACCCACACTTGTACAATTGGAAGATGGCACTTTGAGGCTTCATACTGTCTAGGAGGACTGATGAGTTCAGGCATAATATCCCTAGCAGTTTCTATTAACAGCTTCTAAAATAGCAGCTCTTTTGTTACTGCTCATTCAATTCCATGGCCTACACTAGTTTAATCTGACATCTATTTTTTTTATTTCCTTCTATTTTCCTTTATTTTAAAAACTAATCTTAATATAGATTCAGATGTTAGCTCTGCAGTTCTGACTGGCTCTTTTTAACTTTTCATTCTCTTTTCTGTCCATCTCCTCATATATTTTTTGTGAAAGAACAAAATGTTCACTGACAGTAGTCTGTGTGCTTAGGGAGAAATGCCATTTCAGGAGACCAGAAACTGCTCTCTAAACTGCTGTTCACATGATAGCTAGATTTCTATCCTGCTTATATTCCCTCTTGCTTTGTGAGCTCAATTTAGTTTTAAATGTATTTATGGCTATATTTCTTCAGCTCCAGTGCTTTAAAACACTTCAACATACTTAATTTTTTATAGCAAGGACTTTTAATTTTGGATATGGAAAGAACAGTACCTTGTTTCATATGTCTTGTAAAAACCTAGTTCTTTACACAGATGCACCACCAACTCGTATCCCCATTTCCCCTGTCCCCAACACTGAATCTGATTTCGTTCTTTATTTTGCAAGGTGACATGTTTGGTACAAATTAAATTAGACTAATTTCTCTAAGATGACTGGATTTAGAAAGAGAATTTTTTTCAAAATTAAAAATGGGATATTTCAATTCAATAAGGTGGTAGTGAGCTTTTATTAGAATATGTAAAACTATTATACTGGGGAAAAAAGGTTACAATTTTTGCTTAAGGTTGGTGTTTAACAAAAGAGTTCATCTGGAATTACTTTTTTAGGAGTGGTATTATCGTTGAGATTTACCCTAAGCAGCAAAAGCTCCATAGAGGTTGTTCTGGACCCAGCTATCCATGCTTCACTAAACACTTTTAGAAATTTAGTATTTACCAAGTGACAAGTGGATATCTTAACTTGCTGAAAACTGAATTCAGTTATATTCTGAAGCATTTGAGTTCTGTAGTACAAAGCTGAGATAAGTAGAGGGGTTAATTTAAGTGAATAGGTGAAGTCCTGTAATTGTAACATGACTGAAGCCACCCTTTTTGTTGACATCCTTGTTTTCTGTCTTGGCTACCACGGAATTGTATTTGTAATAATAGTCTTAGCAAGACAAGATCCCCTGTAAGCAAGGGTTAATGCTACATTAAGGTCAGCTGAAAAGGGCAAGAGTAAAGTAGGTTTTGCATAAGGATATCATATATCGTGTCTTTTTTTGTTTCATTCTAGAATCTTCAAAAGGGAGTTGAATTTTGGGAACAGATATTTGTTAGTAACTCTGAATATATGTACTATCAAAAAAAAAAAGCTGAAACAGTAGAAATCACAATCCAATTATAACCTTTGTTATAGCACTAAAAAATTTGCACAGATGTACATTTTGTTCTAACTATTTAAGTTTATTTGGAGTGGATTTGGTACATGTGAAAACTTAGCATCTATTACATTAATAGAGAGGAATTTATTGCAATTTAAAGTCTAGCTAAAATGAAATCGTTATAATTTCTGCATAATAAGGGACTTTCTGAAAGGCACTGTGTTAAGTCAAAGCACTTCTTGGAAAAAAGTATGTGACATATAGAATGCATTACATCTAGAGACACATTAGAGTGAAGAAAAGTGGGGTTTGTGACAAAATATTCTGAAAGTGAATTCCTGTGTGTGTTTTCTCTCTGACACGTGTAATTTGCTGGTGAGTGTTACAGAATAGAAATGGATTGGAGATACTTGACTAGGAACAATGTGTCTTTAATTTGTTAGGATAATAAACTTATGTATGACATTGTGGGGGGAAAAAAGGAGCAGTTCACTCATGGTGAATTAATATGCTTTTAATGTCATATAGAAATATCTTTGCAAATTAGTATAATTTGATGCCGTTCTTACAGAGCTTGGAATTTGTTGTCAAATGTTGCTGTAGTACAGGTGCATTTGTACCCTTCTTGTTTCTTTGCCATTTGTATGTTTTGTGTATTGGTAATTACTTTAAGGTCTTTTTATGCAGCCACCTACTGTTGTTTGACAGTGGAGATACTTCTTCTGGCTTGTTTTTGCATGTCTTTCCCATTGCCCAGGGCATACCTGACATGGTTATGTTTGGCTTTCAACATAAAGCAAATCTCAGATATTTTTCTTTTTTGAAGGTTACTTTGTAAATTAATTTATTGCCTTTGAGAGTAATCTGTTCTTTTGACCTTAGAACTCTTTATTTTGCCTTAATAGATCTTCTGACTGGTGTCAACTTGCCATTTTGAACTTTAAGTCAATAATTCTTTATCTACGCAACTGTTCGAACAGATATTTCAGCCTCTTTTGTGATTTTTTTTTTCCTCATATGTCTTTGTACTTTTATTACTTGCATAGAGGCAAATTTGAAGGACCCAATTTATAGTCTGAGTACAGCTTCTCTGAATATGCTTGTCTGAATGACAGTGTAGATACACCCAAGGTGTTGCCCAGAAAAGTCCATGACCTGACAACATAATGAAGCTAAACCTTGTACCAGGTGAAACCTGTTCTTCAGTTCATTGTAGTTTCTCACTGTAGTGTTCTGTGATTTTTGATCTTTCTTGGAAATGATCTGCAGTCAATTTGCCAGTGCTGTATTGTAATCAGATATAATTCAGATGTTGGTTGTCATCTTGCATAGTTGATAAAATGTCTTGTGGTCTGGAAATAATTACTCTGCTTCTTGGCTACTTGCTCTGAGGAATTCACAGCTTTGAGTGGGAGTAGTGTTGTGAACTTCTATATCAACCACTCTTCAAACTTGCTTTATATTGTTTGTTTGGAACCAAGCAGGAAAAGATGCTCCATTAAAATGTTATATTTAAATCTTTTAACTTTTAGTTCCTTAAGTGTACAGGTTGCATATTAACAAAATAGATGGATTTTCTGTGTTCTGTAGCTTTAAAGGAACCTTCTGAATCAAATCACAAAATAGTATTGCATAGAACTATTATACTAAACATGAGTTGTGTAGACAATAGATATTTGCTATAGAGCATGAGCAACTAATTATTTTAAGCTTAAAACTATTGTAACTTAAAGATAACATCTACTTAGCCACAGACTCTTCATAGTATTGTGTGAATGCCTGGAGAGCTGGAAGGAGGAAGAAGCTATTGTTGAATAGTTCTGGAGAAGCATGGCTTAAAGCAACTTTCACAGGCTGTGAACTGTTAAAAAACTTTGTTACCCTTCATTACTTAAGAGAGTTCAGTTCACTTATAGGAGTAGAAGTGTAACAGAGACTTGTCCAAGTATTGAAGGATAAAAGCTATTGAGTGGTATTTGCCAAATTTTTAAGTGACTGAATCTTTGTTCTTACTTGAAATGACATAATCGTATTAAAGGATAAAATAACCTAGGTTCATGATTCAGTAGTGTTGTATTTGAGATGTAATGGCAGCTGAGTTTTAAAAGCTTGAATGAACAGACTGTTGAAATGTTAAGACTTAATTTCTAGAATTATTTTTTAACACAGTGCAAATGACATAATTTTGACCTACTAATTTCCAGATAATTGCCATCTGTGGGAGGTGCAAGTTATTAATATTTTATGGAGATCTATGTGTGCCTCTTGCTTTCACGGAGAAAATAAACTTGCTTCCCTCTTCNTTCTGTCATTAAATTTGGTAACTGCAGTAAAGACTTGTTCAGATCTACTGCTTTAAATATAAACTGTGTTTTAGTAGAGAGTAACACAGTTTAAATAAACAAAAGGAAGTGCTAAGTGCATAATGATTACCAGTTAGAAGCAAATGAAGATCCTATTGGGTTTGTTTACTGCTTTCAGTCAGTGGTCTAATTAAATATTTATGACAAAAGGCATTTAAAGGATGCCAGCACTGACCCTATTTTATGCACGTATGAACAAGTGAAATATATTGGAGTTGACATAGACTCTATGGTTACTTACAGTTTGCTAATACAAAGTAAAAATGTTTGCTCAATGTACAATTAAGATCAGTCTTTAACCTTCAATTAAGAAAAGTCTTAATGAAGTTGATATGAAACAGATGTTTAATTGTAGTTGAGTTTTGATTTGCAAATCTTTTTTCTGACTGCTCAGATGTGTAGATGAGGTTTATTCAAACACTAAGTGATCTGTTTAAAGTATGACATCTTTTATTTAGAAAAAAGTAAAATAGGGATGTTAAATTTGTCACATCTTTTTAAAATGTCTGTCTAGATTCAACAGACACCACTGAAAATAATGTTTGTGAAGTCATCTCAGTCCCTGGGGATGTTTTTGCCATGCTGTGCAGCACTGAGCATGGCCCCTTGCCAGGGCTCCTTTGGGTCATTTTGCTTAAGTTCTTTCCTGCTGCTCTTGCACCTCCAAGGCACCATTCATGCCCTGGCTCTCTGTCTCTCTTTGCTATTGCCAGTTTGTAGCAGGAGCAAGCTCCTGTGTTCCCTTGGTTGCGTTTTCCCCAGAGGTTCTTGCCTGTGCAAAGCAGCCTATGCTGGAAGGGCTCCAGGTTGGCTGCGCCATCAGGAGCTGCCAGTTTTCAGCTCTCCCTTCATGTGGTGCAAGTGTAGGGCAGGCATGAGAGCATTTTTCATGCATTACTGGCCAAGAAGCACAGCAAAACAGTTCTTTGTGGCCAAAAAAGTATACTTGTCATCAATACGTATCATACTTTTGAAAACAACCCAGGCTGTTACACATCTCTTCCTCTTTTGTGTGACCAGTGCTGATCCTTATTCTTCAAGTTGCAAGAAACAGACTTCCTGACCCATATTCCTGCTTTCTGCTATCTGTGTCCTTGCCTTTGCTAGATTGCAAGTGATGTTTGGTGTTGGGGGGGGTGGGGGTGAGGGTGGGGGATGTTTCTGGGGTGGTTTTTGGTTCTTTTGAGCAAAACTGAGGAATGTGTTAGCATGGTTCTGACTGCAGATGTGCACTGTGAGCATCAGCTCTTAAACAGATTCAGAAAAATAAAATGAAATCAAATCCCTTTCCCACCTGTAGCCTTTGTGATGTGTGTTTCTAAATGTTTTTGAAGATGGAAAAACTCCTGGCATTTCAGTCTCATAGTTATTCAACTCATGGTGAGCACAGGAATAGAGTACTATCTATGAATGATAAGCTCTGCCTATCTAGGAGGGTTGGCTCTCTTCAGTGCAGGTCCCAGGCCCATCCAGGAGTTGCAGGCAGACATGGACATGGCTACAGCATGGCTCAGGCACGGAGTGAAGGCCCCAGGCTGAGCTGAGACATACCCTGGGCTATTGGCAGGAGCTGGTGTGGGTCCCAGGAAAGGCTGCTCCCAGGCACTGAGGCCTATGAGTATCCCCATGACGTTGGCAGAAGCAGAGTTGTACTGCTCACATGCTTTCCTTGGTGACCAAGCGCTGGGCTAGATGGACACTAACTCCGATGGAATACTGTTGTTCTCAGGCTCTTGTTTTATTCCACTTCTCCAAGGGAAACAGCTCAGGCATTTCTAGAAAAGAGTACAGGGAAGAAAAAAAAACAACTCCCCAGGGAATTAATAAATATTGCACATCTCAAAATGTTTGCGGTCATTGTTTGGCAGCATGTCCTGCATCAGGCTAAGGGTTTGATCTGTGAGTAGACATATGGGATTTTGCCACCCTGTGGAAACCTGGCTAAACTGGATGAACACTAAACACTTTCAGAAACTGTACTCCACTTTTTCTAGAGTTGGGTGTTTGGCTTTTTTTCAGATTGTTGTTATTTTTTTTTCAAATTTCTTTATAGGGTTAAATTATCTTCAGGTGATCCACCGCTCTCACCCCCATAAGCAGGTATATGACTCTTTCCCACCCAAAGACAGCACCAATGCCTAAGCTGAGATATGATTACCTATTCAATCCTTCCCAGTGCTGGGAAGAAATGTCAGATTTCCTCAGCATGTACTGGTAGAGAAAGGAGGTGAGAAAAAGGGACCTACAATGCTTATCTAGTCCAACTGCCTGACCACTTCAGGGCTGACCAAAAGTCAAAGCATGTCCAAATGACTCTTAAGCAGTGACAGGCTTGGGGCATTGACCACCTCTCTAGGAAGCCTTTTACAATGTTTGATCACCCTCTTGGTATGGAAATGCTTCCTAATATCTAAACCTTCCTTGTGCTTTGAATGGTTCCCGCTGGATCCCAGGTGGAAAAGCTCAGCACTTCTCTCCTCTTTCTCCTCCTCAAGGAGCTTGAAGGAGCAATGAGGCCACTCCTCAGTCTCTTTCTCCAACTAAGCTAGACAAGCCCAAAGTCCTCAGCCGCTCCTCATAGTACATTTCTTCCAGCCCTTTCACCAGCTTTGTTGCTGCCCTCTGGACATGTTCAAGGGACCTTCACATGCTTCTTAAATAATGGGCCCCAGCTTAAGGTGAGGACAAACCAATCTGAATACAGCAGGATAATCACCTCTTTTGTCTGGTTGCTTAAATGCAGTATTTGCTGCACACTGAGATGTGGTCTGCCCTCCTGGCTGCATGGGCTCCCTGATGGATAGCTCACACTGAGCCAGCTGCTGACCAACACCCCCAGATCCCTTTCCACAGGGCTGAACTCTAGTTAATCCTCTCCCAGTTTATACTTGTGCCCAGCATTACTCTGTCCCAGGCACAGAATCTGACACTTGTTAAATTTCATGCCACTGATTGTCCAATGCTCCAATCTATCCACATCCCTCTGTAAGGCCTCTTGTCTCTCAAGAAAGTCAACAGCACCTTCCAGTTCAGTATTACCAGCAAACTTGCTAATGGGGCACTCAACTCCTGCATCCAGATCACTGGTAAATATACTGAACACAACTGGTAGCCGTGAGTGTTTATATTGCAGTAATAGGTGTCAACCCTCGTATACCCAAACAGATCCATAATATACTAATTGCCAACTGCATAGAAATTTCCATTGTGTATGGCTGCTGCATTTGCTTTGCTCTGGCTTGCTCTTTTTGTGGGAAGGAGGTAAAGGACAGAAACATGCTACCTCTGGTTTTATGAGGTGGTATCTGATGTCTAAATGCAGGCTTGCAGTTGGAACTGGGATAATCTTGGTTACATGCTTGCTTTCTATGTTCTCACTTAAAATAAAAAAAAAAAAAAAAGGCATAACTTGGGAGCAATATATAATACTGCTGTTCTGAGTTCTCTTGTGTTTTAAACTGCTGTCTCTGTGAGTGTGTCCTTGCTTTTCAGCCTCTTGGTACAGTAAGGTTGAATATGTTTCCCTTTTTGTGGGAGCCAAGTATTGACTTATAATTTCACTGCCATTTCTGCATTAGAACTTAAAATACGAAGATTTCCCTATTTTTAGTGCTAATGTTTATTGTGCTATGTTTGCATACATGCATATATCTATACATAAATGTGTATCTACACATACCTATCTAATGATAATGATTATAAATCACTGAACATTGAATCACCTGGTAGAAAAAGAAATGGAATCCAGTTTAAAAAGTAACAACCAGTGCAAACCATGATGCTGCCTTCTTAAAGTCCCCTGCTCTTCTATGAAAGAGATTTCTGGATTGCAACAGTTGTTTTCAGGTCTTGTTTAGAGACACTCTACTGTCTATAAAGCATGGGCTTTTCCAGAAAAGTTACATATTTTCATGTAATTTAAACTGTGTAGTAATGCCTGTCTCCAAATGGATTACAGAGAAATTGCTCTTGAAGTTCGGTTTTGCAAATTAAATACTCTTTCAGATTTCTAAAACTGTGTCATAAATATATGTATATAAGTAACCATGAGTCTTTCAATTTTACAAGTAGGATTTTATAATGAGAACTATTGCTGGTATTGAGAGGCTTCATGAATCCATAACAGAAATACCAGTTTCTGATGCTATAATGTCTTTGTTTAGAATATAAGCTAACATAACTTGGGCTTCATGGCATGGTGGTGTTTTTCCTTATGTGGAAGAGCTATAAACTGACAAAATTATTAAAAATATAGCTGAACTGCTAGTGTATCTAAATTTTGTGTTGACTATTACTTTGAGATGAAACTGTGCAATATTTTACTGTTACATTTGCAATACATTTCCTGTAGATTTGTCTGCTTTGTTTCTATATGTCAAAAACTTGTTATTAACTGTGGGGTTTAGCATATGAACTTTATTAAAAAAGCAACTAATTCCAGATATGGACTTAATGATAGCATACATTCTTTTCACTAATCAGTATATTTCCTTTACTGAAAATGTATAGCTGGAAGGTGCACTGGAACACTGCAAGGTGTGATGTCTGACCTGCACGCACATTGACTTGGAAAAAAGTGATGTCTATCACATGCATCTAAGCAGGCTAAGATTCTTCAAACCCTCTTGGTTATACTTTTCCCGCTTTCCCCTGGGGTGCAGCAGCCACTGTTTAAGCAGCTGGACA
Source organism: Scytalopus superciliaris (assembly GCA_013400415.1). Classification (NCBI taxonomy): domain Eukaryota; kingdom Metazoa; phylum Chordata; class Aves; order Passeriformes; family Rhinocryptidae; genus Scytalopus; species Scytalopus superciliaris. The sequence continues at coordinate 35,936 of VXBX01001880.1, forward strand.
AAAGAGTTGACTATCCATCTGTATTCAGATTGGCTTGTCCTCACCTTGAGTGCTGTGAGCAGTTCTGGGGCCCACAATCACTATATTGGTGATTTTTCTTCTTAAGCTGAAGCTGTCAAGAAAGTTAAGTGGCTACTTCAGACAGTTGTGGGAAGCAGTCATCTGTCTTTTTGAAGAGTAAGATTTTTGAAAGTGCTGAACAAATTTAAGGTTCCCAGCTCCCCATTTCAAAAGTCGCTCTGACCTCTAAGTTCCATTGCTGCACTGTGATACTTGTGCTACTACCTGACTTCATTTTATAATTTTGTCTCTTTGAAAACTTTCTGATCTTTGTGAGCAGAATGCCTGCTGGACAATGTGATTTTTTTTTTTTTTTTCCTTTTTTTATAACTAAAGCTTTGGATTCTTGGGGGTCAAACCAACAATGCCTTCCCTCTTTGCTCAGTGCATACCTTCCCTCCTGCCCTCTCTGTCCCGTGCCCTTTAGCGCCCTGTGCCGTGGGGCTGAGCCGCGGGCACGCGCCGTGAGTGCTCTGCCCCTGCCTGCGCGGACAATGCCTGCACTGTCACCAGGGCCTACACAGAGCGCTCCATGGCGTTTCTGTGGAATTGCAGTGCTGGGTGGCATCTACTGAAATCCGTAGGATAAGCAAATGCAAAAATTCCTCTAAGCTGACAGGCCTCTGAAAAGGCCATGTTGTGGCCTCATTGATAAATGCCACGAATAGCAGAGCAGTCATGAAGGAGCTGGTTCAAACTGGGAGGCTGCATGCTCTAAATCTTGATCTCCTGTCAGCTGCCATCTCCAGTACAACAAATCTGTTCCTTAGAACCTGGCACACAGAAGCAGGGCCTGGGACCTGCTTTTCATTCCTGGTACTACAGACAATGGAATGCCCTTGTTTACGTTCCCAATTGCAGGTACCAGAATGACAGAATTATAGAATGGTTTGGGTTTGAAGGGGCCTTAAAGATCTAGTTTCAAGCCTCCTGCTACGCCAGGCCACCTGCCAATAGACCAGGTTGCTCAAAGCCCCATCCAACCTAGCCTTGAATCGCAGTTTCCAGGTTGGGGCATCCCTGGCTTCTCTGGGCAAACCTGTTCCAGCGTCTCATCACTCTCCCAGAAAAGAATGTCTTCCTAATATCTAAACTATACCTACTCTCTTTCAATTTAAAGCCATTACTCCTTGTCCTGTCACTACATGCCCTTGTAAAAAGTCCCTCCCTGCTCTTTTCTAGGCCCCCTTTGGGCACTGGAAGGCAGCTCTAAGGTCACAGGAAGCACAGATCAAACTCTAGGACTAACTGTGATTTGCGTAAGCTCTAGTAATGCTGAGCTACAGCAAGTGGCCTTTTTAAGAATGGTGGCAATCAGTCTCTGATTGCTATTATAAAGTAGCAGACTATGATACTGAAGCTAACTGCAAATAAAAATGTGATCTTTGTTTTATTTCTTTCTTACTGACTTCCACAAATAATATTTTTAGAGAGAATAAGCTTCTTGAAGATTTGTTTCTTGTTTTTGAGTGTCTAATGGATATGTTGGGTACTGAAAGTTCATAAATATAAAGATAGAAAGCAGCCCTCTTATTCTCTGCCTCTCAAAACCACTGCAGTATGGATGGCTAGACAGGTTGTCTGTGTTCAGCTTGCACCTGTGTGCTGCTTCTGCTGATCTGAGCATCAGCTGTTAATGGTCTGCTTGTTCTTTTTTGTCTTTTGAAGATGAGAACACACTTTTTTCCCAATGTGTTCATATAACGTGATTCATGAGTCCATGAGATGTATACCAAAATTATAGAAATGCTAGCTAGAACTGAACAGTGTAGAAACTATTAATTCTTAGATGATAATTCAGAAAAAGTTGGCCCAAATAAAGAAATCTTCATTATCTTAAACATAAGGATCCAGAAAAACTAAGAGTATTTAGTGACAATAGGGCAAAAGTCTATTTAGGCACTGAATTCTCCTTCTATTAGTCAAGTAATTTTTTTTCATGTGTTGAAAATAATTTGCAATTTCTCTGTTTTTGTCAGGGCTGTGTATAGCTCTTGAATATGGGGAACAGTGTCTTGTAAGAAAGCGTTTAGCTTTATAATCTGCTTTATTGATACTTAAAATTTTGCTGAATAATAAAATAAAAGTACTTGTAATCAAGGACTTTACTGATAGCAATTTCTCTTTTTTTTTTCTTTTCCCCTTGTTTTTTCTTTTCTTTCCCTACCCTTCCACCCCCAGAAAAGAGCCAAAGGACAAGTGCTGTTTGATAAAGTATGTGAACATCTCAATTTACTGGAGAAGGACTATTTTGGACTGTTGTTTTATGAGAATTCGGAACAGAAGGTAAGCCTGTATGAGGGTTTTGTTGGTTTTTCTTTGTTGCCACTCACAATGTAACATTACAAACACTTGAATAAATTTTATTGCCTTTTATTTTATATGTGTAAGAATGCTTTGTTCAGGAATCTGAAGGAAATCTAGCCCCTAACTCTGTAACTATTAGGCCTTCGAGTTTCTTTCTTATTAATGTTAAGCTTAAAGAAAATTTTGGCATTTATAAAGAGGCTGGAGCTGGTCCATCACTGGTACTGGATGCTCATTTTACAGATGAGTGGTGTTTGGTATGACTCTATTCAGAAGGATCTCTTAAATACCATTTGGTAACTTACTTTCAGTTTTCTTTAGCATTTTCTTATATGCTGGATGGTTGAGCACACCTAGATTGCTCAGGTGAGAAAAGTCTTAAATCTGTTGGTGGCATGTGTTCCACTAATTACCAAAAACCAGTTTGTCTTTCCAGTATGGGCTGGCTGTAGTTTTCTCCATGAAATAAAGATATACCTGTAGTCAACATTTTCTTCATAAAAAAAAAAACAAAAAAAACCACCTCACAGACTAATAATTAGAAAGTGAAATTGACAAAAATGTATTGCTTTTTGATCTTTATTTGTAGCAGAAGCATGATTACAATATACTTAGTCTACAAATTTTTGCTTTTTTTTCCTGTCATCTTCTTCCTACCATTGTGTTTTAAATTAAATCTAATTAAATCTGCATAAATTGGAATTTCTGGCAATTTCCATTCAGATACAGCTGTTCTCTAGAGTTATTTTGCTGCAAAGCTTTCTTTGCAGTATTGAGCAAAATGCTCGCTCCTTCTCTATTAAAGCTCTCCATATACAAAATAGGCTTGTATTTTTACTTAGTATTTACTGTTAGTTCTTGATTTATAAACCATTTCTAGAAATAAAAACTTCTTTCATGTAACAATGAAGAGCATCTCAGTTGATCTTCTGAGTAATATCGTAAATTTGATTTTATCTGTTATTTTCACTTGTCCTGTATTTGGGCTGCTCACTGTTGAAAAACTATACTGTACATGCACAGCAAAATAATATGAAACTGCAGACTGATCTCTGGTAAGAGAGGAAAGGTCTAATAGCTGACCTGGGATCCTGCTGTTCCAGGAAATAGATAGGGAGCCTTTTGGTGTTTTGAAAGTAGAGCAGAAAAGTCTGGATTGGTGTAGAATTACATCTTTTTTTTTAATGTACCTCCAGTCAGACTTTCTTGGTATTTTTCAGTCAGGTGAATGAAGGACCAGAGTTCACATTCTAAAAAGAGCCCATCTGTTTTTTCATGTGTCCTTATCTGTAGAAATATTAAAAATTTGACTGGATATGAACTGGGCAGCATGATCTAATTCAAAACTGGCTCTTAAATTGTATTTGGACCAGTTATCTCCAGAGGTCTCTTTCAGTCTGAATGAATCCTTGAGCTCTTTATCCTTAGACTGTGGAGGTGTTACTGTAGCAGCACTCATAAATGAGGTATTTACATAAGTTAAGTGAGAAATACATGATAACGAGGTCCTTATTTTTATGCCCAGGATAAGTCTTGCACTTTATTCAAAAGAAGAGTAGACCGGTCTCACATGAATTATGGGCAGCAGTAGGTTTTTATTTAAAAACTTCTGGAGAAATCAGGTCCTATTTTTTATGAGGACTTAACAACCACAGTTGCTGGAATTTGACTCTGTTATGCAAGTAAGTTCTTTGTGTTATTTGGAGAAACGTAAAAAAGAGTCTTCCCTAGCAGATTTGCATTTCCCACCTCCTACTTTCTTGCAACTTTTTCTGGGTGTAGGGCCCTCCTTTTTTCTTCATCTCTGTAGTAAACTTGAGTTCCTTTAGTACCAGTTCTTTCTGATGCATTTGTTTCTTCTGTTATGACTGTTGCCTCTTCAGATTAAAATGCCACAAATCTCTGACCTCCAGGCCAGTAAGTGCTAAATGCTGAATGATGTGTTTTTCCCATTCTTGTGCGCTCATCACAGCCACCCATTTATGAGCCAGCTGTTGAACTCCATGGCAGCTGTGGCATGTGGAAACTGAATGCCAGGCACTATTTTGAATTAGAGCTGGTCCCTAATGCACCATTGGGGTACCATTGGAGGAGGAGTCCCATTAACTTTTCTCCGTGGATGTTCTGTGCAGCTGAGAGAGATACTATGTCTTCAGATCAGACTGATTTTTGTTAGCTTTAATACACGTTTTAAAACTATTTGAGTCAAATTAGTCATTAATGATTTCTTTCATTTTTTTACACTAATAAATTTAGCATTTGTGAAGTTTAGTTAGGGGCTTCATTGCATTGCACCCTCAGAAGTTCATGAATGCTCTATTCATGCTGTAATTGTTCTGCAGAAGTGTTAGAAAGCTTCTGCTCTTATGTTGTGGGTGCCAGCTGGAAGTGCTGCCTTTCTGGATTTGTACAAAATACTTTTGTAATGGTAGAGAACATTTTGTTGTTCTTTGACAGTATGTTACTTCTTCTCATCTATAATCTTACTATTCAGAAATTAAACAAATAGATTGCTGCCTGCTGGAGCAAAGTAGTGCATATACACTTTGTGTTTTGCTTTGAAAGACACACCTGTCTGTTCTGCATTAAGAGCTCTAATTCAGGGTAGATTCTTTCATGATGTTGGTTTTATCCATAACAAAGTACAGAGATGCAAAAAAACATCATCCTTGTTATTATACCTATGAACAGAATATAACATCTGATTTTATTTGCCAGAGCAATAATGAAAGTTGATGGCAAAGTTTGCTTCCAATAAGCTTATTGCAGATTTGGAAAAATGAGAAAATGAACTCTGTAACTTGTGTGAAGAAAAGGTCATTCTTCTCATCTTGCAGCATATTCTCTATTGGTTGTTCTTTTCTCCTACTTTTTGAAGACTTACGTTGTCTTCCAAGTCCTTTCCATGTCAAGGTTATTTCAACAGATGGCAGTTTTTCTGACTTGAGCAGAATAAATGGTATCCAGAATTTTGGAGAAGCTTAGTAGCAATGTTATGGGCTGTGCTACCTCTATAGAAACTACAATAGCTATGAAATTAGAGGTCACAGACTTCTTAAACTCTGGTTTTTAAAATTACAGCTGTAAAAAATTACAAAGAGGAGGTCTTGCTTTTAATTTTTAAGCAGTATTCATCTAATAAATACATGCTGCACTTGTGATGAAATCTATGTAAACCAAGGTCATTTACAAGAGGAAATTGGTATTTTGGACGTATCCATAGGACCCACGTTCTCTATTAGCAGAGGTGATCTGCCTTACAGAGTTGCATTAGAAACTATGCAAAAACATAGTTTCACATTCTTCTAATCCATACAGACCCATAAAACTGTAGCTTAGCATTTTTCTCTCCAAGTAATTTGGACTTAGGGTGCAAAAGCCTGTAAGAGGAGAGACTGAGGGACATGGTATTGGGAAACAGTGTTGCATCTGGAATTTGTTTGGTACTATAGACTGAAAAGGGGGAGTCCCATTATACCCAGTATCTACTACTTAGGCAAGAGAAATTGGTAGAAGTAGGCCTTTCCTAACATTTGTGCGGTCCCTGAGGTGTCCACTCAGATTTTAAAGCTGCTGCTAACTGCAGTGGTTTAGGAAAAAGCAGGTATTGCCCTTGACCTCACAAGTCAGTTTCTAATTCTTCCCTACCTTGCACATCTGTCTTTGAAATGTTGCAAGGCAGGCTGGCTGTATGCAAGTGTTTCTTCAGTGTACATGCTTGAATGTGTGTGCCTGGCCATGGGAAATAAAGGTTCATTTCTAGTCTCTTGTATTTTTCTAAGATGTATGGCTAAAACTAGTAAACAGGATTGTCAGAGTTACTGATGAGTATATGTGACTGATTTCTTTGTCTCACTTGCCAAAGTTAAATTTTTGAATGATCTGTCATGAAGCAGTTTCTTTGCACGTATCAGTAGTAACTGAAATGCTATGAGCTGTTTAATAGGTTGCACAGATTATATCAAAGTATTTTTGGTATTGAGGATTTTAAATTCTGGCTGTGGGGTTTTTTCTGTTTGTTTGTGTTTTTTTTCAGAACTGGCTAGATCCTTCGAAGGAAATTAAGAGACAAATTCGAAGTAAGTACTTCTGATGCTCCTTTTATTTCCTCACAGAAGTATTCATAATTTTAGTAGCCTGTATGTTGACTAAATTGTATGCTTACAGGTTTAAAATAATTCCTATCTGATAATTATGTATTCAGTGTTAAAACAGAAAACAAATCTTCTATTTCTGTCTACTGTCAGAGAAGGAGGGAGTCACTCAACTTTATGCTGTAGAAGTTAATCATTATACTGGCTATTGCCCCAAAATTTTCCTGTATTATATGTGACCAATAGTTGATATTTTTGCATTCTGAAACAGTAGACATTTTTCTGTGTTGTGCTGATATTTGGGTTGTTGGATGGAGAATGTCATCTTGCAAAAATGGTCATGATTGTTGCCATAGGACATTATAACTTCAAAGATACACTACAAAAATATGAAACTACAAAAAGAGAATTATTGTCTTACAGAAAATGTATACTCTTCAATCCTGATAAATCCAGCATTGACTTTTTTGATATGTCCATCATTTTCAGAATGGAAGTGGAATAGAGAGCATAATCTCAGAATGTCTCACTGCTTTTCAGACTGAATCTGAAATGCCTATTTCCTATACTCAATACATGATGAGTAATTTATTTTACTCTGTTAGCATGAAACTCTGTCAAAGCTCTTCCTTAGCTGGGTAGTTTTTGTAGTAGACGGGGAGTGTATGAAGAGTAAAGTTAGATGATCCTCTGCCTGAGTCTACCTATCACAAAATGTGGGCACTAAAAATTGCTAGACAGCCCTTGCTCATACTGAACTTCTTCCCATTGCTTTACTCATTTGTGGCCAATCTAGGGGTGGGGGTGGGGTTTGTTTGGTTTGTTTGTTTGTTTTTGTTGTTTTGGTTTTGATGGAAACCTTTTGGTCATACCTGATGGGAAATATAAGTGGGGAGAAGAGGATGATGATAATATTTACAGGCCTACACTTCCAAAACAACAAGAATTTACATTAAGGAACTGACTGCACTTGTAATTAAGAACAACAGTGTATTTATAATGATAAACAGATGGTTTCTTTGCTATTGTTAACTCTACTGTTTTAAAGCAACACTATTTTTTTCCAGAAATTATAGTGTTGTTAATTCTGTTTTCTTTAGATCTTTGCCTATTGATGAAATCCCTTACTAGGAGGGTGTGGTTTATATTTTCAGTACAGAAATAGTTTTCCTCAAAAACTATTTTTTTGATCCAACATGCTTTTGTATAACCAAACTAGACCTATTAAAATAGTGAATGTACGAATATGCAAGTAGTGGTCATACTTGTAATTAAGGAAAGGTTACTGGGGTTGAAATTTCTTATTCTACAGGTCTTTAGTGAAAACCTATTAGTTGTCCAAATACTAGGGCTAAAGGCTGGGGTTTTTTTGTTTTAGTAGTAAATGACACAAGATGGAGGATGTTGATACTTCTTGTATCATCTTTGTTGATACAAATGTTTTTGACATTTTTCCATCTTCTCCAGCGATTTGCATGCTATCTAGCCTACAAGTTAGTGTCAAAAATTTGAAGTGTAACAACTGGCCTGGAAACTTTTTGGAGGCACTACACAGTGTTTTTTTCATACTGCATCATATTCACTAAAAAAAAATATATATTAAAGGGACGTCATTTTTTATACAGCATAAAGACCTGCATCTTATACTGGAGAGCAAGCCCAGTTTCTTGAATTAGGAATCATGACTGGATTTTTTTCTCTGATCTGTAGTAGTTCAGAGTTGATAGACATAATAAAGCAAACAGACAAGTAAGAACACCATTTTAAGGATTTTCAAATGAAATTTGCTTACACCAGTTTGCAAGTAATTAACATACTGTCAGTCATGTTTCTCATAGTTAGTCTATTAAAGTTTCCAGATATTGGAAAGTGCTGCAGACACATTTAATTCCCCAGATGCATGAATATCACATAGTGAGACCTTTCTTTGTTTCAAACTTAATACTAAATACGTTTGTCTTTGAATCCAGAATGGAAATCTTATGTACAAAAATACTCACTAAATTTAAGATACTTATAAAACCCATTAGTCCATTTGAAAGTTGGAAATGAAGAAACTCTATTTCTCTTGTATACCACAAACTGAAGCACTGGTGTGCTAGATAAGCATATCTGGACAAATACATTGATCTGAGCACACAAAGGTGACAAATTTGGAAGTGTAGTTCATCATGTCAGTTTGCAAAAATATTTATAACAATCTCTCTCTCTTAAATGCAAGCAACACCAGTACTCTGCACGTGGGACGTGTATGTACCACCTGTGACAGGGAAGATGAAATAAGAATCCTGTAGTTTCTTCCAAGTCATGTTCTGCAGGGTGTCTCTTGCTATGTCACAGTCCTCAGGCCCTTGGTATGACTTCTTACTTCTATCGGTTGGCCTCTGGCTGGTCAATGATACTGAATCTCAGCAATTACTGATTTTACTTTTGCTAATGAACATAATCCACAAATTACTGTCTCTGTTCTCAGGCCTACAAAGGTGACAGAAATCTTGTTTGCTTTCAGCCAGCCTGATATCTTCAGGAAAATGAATTCTTGACTTTTTTTAGCTCATGTACTTGGCTATCAACTGGCACGTGTTAAAACATGTAATAACTTTCAGGGACAGGTGGGTAATTACATTCTGTCACTATGTTCTTGAAAATTGCTACATCTAAGGTGGATACAGGCTTTTGGAAAACTGAGAACCTCAGCTTGAGTACTGTGATGGTGCAAGCAGTAGCAACTGACCTTGTAATAGTCAGCTCACAGACACAGGGTGTGGTGGGTCACCCTTATAAAAACCGCAGTTTGAGAATTTATTTCTTTAAACCAAAGGTAATATTCTGCCAATTAAATCTTTTTCTAGTCTCTGCAGCACAATTAAGGATTTTTTTATACTTCCATATCACATATTCTGTTGTATATCTTACAAGAAATGGAGATGATTTGGATGTTCTGAGGGCATGATAGACTGGGGTACTAAGGGAGGTTTGAATTAGTTATTAAAGGGATTGCATTTAAGTGTACAACTGACTGATTTTAATGCTAACAAATATATAGTTATGCTCAGGTATCAAAATATGGTGGTCACTTTATGCAGGTTCACTTTGTTTTATATTCATTTATTTGTATATATAATTATATACCTGTAGGAGTTGTGGCTAATTTTGATCTAAGCTAATTACACTAGAGTATAGCTTGTTATTGTTGAAGAGAACTAAGTACCTGTGCCAAGAGGAGAGTTCTCCTCAAAAAGCTGACACATAAGAGATCAAGAGTAAAAGCCAGGCAAAGGGTTCATGGGGAAAAAAACCCAACTTACTCATTTTTACCAGCTTAAATGGGATGAATCATGTTAATTGTATACTGCTAGCTGGTTGGTTATATTGCATTCTTCTTCTCTAAGAATGTGTCTAAAGTTGCCACAGAAGCATTTTTGATGTAACAAGCTGGCTATAAAAATTTTTGACATTTCTGTAGCCCATACTATTAACCATCAAAACAGAGAGCCTTATCAGGGACAGAGTGCTAAATACAATTTAAATCAGTTTGTTATGGGGTTTTTTTTGTTTGTTTCTTTTTTTTCTTGGCTACCAACTCAGTGAAAAAACAGTAATAATGTGCATTATTGTGTGAAGGCAATTATGCTTGTATGCCTTGGCTGTGCAGCTATAAACAGTATGCTTTAGTGAGAAGTATAAATATAGACTGTTTACATTGTAACATATTTGCTAGTCTATATTTAGGGAATAAACATGCTTTCAGTAATCAGGCAAAATATATGGTTTCCAACTGTCCATAAAATATTTTGTACAAAGTCGACTTCAGCATTTTTCAGTGAGTTAGCAATGGAATCAGTATGAGTAGACACATGGAATTTTTCACAAAGTCTGTACACTCAGAGGATTTATGCATTCTGACTTTTTATAGAGTTTTTTTTTAATTTTTTTTTCCTTCTAACCATATCTAGGTCTCCTGCTTTCTGAGAGTTAACTGTAGAAATGCTAACAAGAAAGAGCAACAAGTTAAACAGGAATTCATATATGACTAGTTTAACTGTAATTTTAGAGGAGAAAAAATTGCTTCATACTGGGAAACCCTACTTCATTCCAGGAAAACTTGAAGACTGAGTTTGGTATCTGTGTGGAAGGACACTATCTTGGTCCATTTCTCCACATCCCACAGCCCTGTTAACATGACAATTCTCCCTGAATGCTTTTTGCATAGGTATTTTGGCCCAACTGCTCATATTCATCAGTTTGGCTTACTAAACATCAGCATCTTTACATTAAATTATGCTAATTCCTTGGGAGATAAATGATGGAAGTAGGCTAATCTATTCCAGCTTTAACTGATTTTCTTTGCTGTATGAGTTAATTAGTGTTAGACTTTTTTTTTTAAAATATATTATTCTGTTTTGCTCTGTATTGCAGTAGATGATGCAGTGATAAATTAGGCCTTCTCATCTAAGGAGTCCTGCTTTATTTTGTAGACAAACTTGTCATTTTTGTAAGAAAAACCTTGATAGCCAGGAGTGAGTGTTAAGATACACTAAAACCCCGAGCTCTTAAAAAGACACAGTGGCTTGGCAGCCAGGGGAAGAATGAGGTTCACACTTAAACAGACATTGAAGTGCTTCAGTGAGTAGTCATGTCTGAACAACAAAAGTAATTTTTGAATTGTTGGAAGACATTGGAAATTGTGACACAAAGCACGTTTAACAGTTATGAAATTTTAGAACAGGCTTTTTGAAGGAAAATAACTTAAAACAAAAATGTCTGTGCTTTTTTCTGGCTGAAATGGCATTTCAGTCTTTTTTGTTGTTGGTGTAAAAAGGCACATTTTTCAAAGCATGATTTATCTGTGTAACACATTTTTAAAATAATTTACTGTCCAAAATTCATCATTAAAAGGCTTTCTAAAATTATTCCCTTTTTTAACCAGAGATTATTTTTGGTAGGTCTTTCACTCAAGTATTGCTTGCATTAGGAAAACAGGAAAAAAAGGCAAAAGTAGCTATTTAACTGTTCTGAATATATGATATTAATACAGAATAACGGAATGGTTTGGAGTGGAAGAGACCTTAAAGATCATCTAGTTCCAACCCTCCTGCCATGGGCAGAGACATCTTCTCCTCAACAAGGTTGCTCAAAGCCCCGTCCAGCCTGGCCTTGTACACTGCCAGAGAGGGGGCATCCACAACCTCTCTAGGCAGCGTATTCTAGTGCCTCACCTCATAAATTTCTTCCTAATATCTAACATAAACCTAAAGAAATTCTTTCTAACACCTAATCTAAGTCTACCTTCTTTAAGTTTAAAGCCATTCCCCTTTGTCCTATCACAACAGGTCCTACTAAAATGTTTGTCCCCATCTTTCTTTTAAGCCCCATTTAGGTCCTGGAGGTCTCTCCAGAGCCTTCTCTTCTCCCGGGGTGGATCCCCAGCTGTCTCAGCCTGTCTTCACAGGAGAGGTGCTCCAACCCTCTCATCACTTGTTACCCTCCTCTGGATTTCATTCCTTCTTTCTTCATTTTTAGCAGATCTCCATTGTACTGTTACTTTCTTTATCAAGATAGGGTAATGCTCAACTGCATTTGCGTTCAAGAAGCATGCAAAACCAAACTGTTACAAGTCTTCTGTTAGGGATTTACTTTCAGGATTTTCTGTTACATATGCATGATTGCATTGTACTTAATAAAATCTGTTAGAATTAGGGCAGTTCTGTATTTTGGTAAGGTATTAGTACTTTCCTGTTAATGTATTCCTCTTCCACATAGTCTTACAATATATTCTGAAAATGTATTTTAACTATTGATGTATGATTTAGTTTTCAAAACTTAAAAATTTATTTTGAAATAGAGCTATGACTAAAGTCAGCATTTTATGCTTTTTCAAATTAATAATCTAGTATAAAGTGCACTTTCGCTTAAAAAAATATGCATGTGTTGTTAACAATTCTAACATGTAAAAATTTAAAATACCATTGCTATTATAGTTGCTAAATATGGTGTTTACCAGAAGAATGTTTTAAAGTAGGAACAGCTAGTATTTTTTTGTCTTCCATGCATTCTCAATGAATAGTGTATTGCATTTCTGTTGTATACAACACAGACCTCATTTTGACATCTTGTTCACAGTTATATATATTTTCTCAAACCAAGTCAGTTTAGACAGGCGTGTTAGTCTTGGAGGAGTTAGAAATAAACCACAAATGCAATGCAAGTGCCTTTGAACACACAGTGTCTTAAAAACATTAGAACACTGGTAGTTTTCAAATTAAAAATGTCTTCTGCTATTTGCATAACGTAATGTAAAACATTATCATAAATTAGTTTTTAACATGCTAATCTTTTACTGTACGTCTGAGTTTATACCTGCTAGTGAAAATAATCTATGCTTCTTCCTAATGTGCTGTAAAAAGACAGAAAAAAACTTTCTTCAGGATCTCAATGCTTAAGATTTATGTGACTGCCTAACATTTTTCGGTAAGGTTCTTTCTTTGCTTGCTTAGAATTGAGATTAACAATCAGATATTTCCTGTATTTAGGTTTACCTTGGATATTCACCTTTAATGTGAAGTTCTATCCGCCGGATCCTTCACAGTTGACTGAAGACATCACTAGGTACGCACAGTTCCTAATTTTAAACTTAAAATTACTGCTAGTCTTATATAGATCAACTGCTTTTTGGAGCAAGGTTTGAAAAGGTAAAGTGAAAACTTCTGGAAGAAACCTGAGCAAGAAGAGTTTAATGATAAGTGGGGATATAATTTGGGCAGGAGGTACAGTGTGAATGATCTTATTTGAAAGAAGCAAGTGGTCTATTGTCAGTCTGCTGCTTTACTATAAAGCAAATGAGGGCATGGGGTTTTTGCACGAAGCTCAAGGGATCCAAGGCACTTCAGTAGTAAACTAGACTGGACTGGTGAAAATGTGATTTTACACATACACATTAAATAAGGCCATAAAACATGAAAATATTATCTTCCAAACTTTTAGACAGAAAAACTTAGAATGCAGTGGATACTAGGCACCTAAAAAGTAGCATTGCAAGATTGACGTAACTGATGCAGGGAATTGGCTCATTTTTTTGGGGGAGTTACGGAAAACACAAATACTTAGTTTGGAGTTAGCTGACTCTGCTGAGGCAGGATATGTGTTACTACTACACACACTGCATCAGATCAGTCTTCTGTGCAAAATAGCTACACAAGTGTGTGGCTGATATATTGCTACAAGTAGTTTAAGACATCTAGTACAGAACGTATTTAAAAATACGTTTTCTTTGAAAACTTTTAGTGAGTTGGCAGGCTTTTCAGTTGTGTGTTCAATTGATAAAAGCAATTTTGTTTTATCTTATAGCTAAATTCCTTAAAATTTAAGTTTCAATAGTAAGACTTTTTTCATTGATATTAAAAAATATCTGTGCTAGGGTATGATGTTAAGCTGATTGTTAACGTGTTATATTTGGTAGAAGACTGTATGCAGTACTTGACAGATTAAATTCTAATACCTACATGGTTTAACGAAGATTATTATGGTTTCACTACTAAAGTGGATTTCCTTTGTGTATTACAAGACCTGATTAGCTTCTGAACTGCAAAGTTAGAGTTTTAAAGCCAAAGGGAAATGTCAAAAAAATTTGTAGCTTTTTATTTTTAAACCATAGATACCCTACAGGCTACAGTGTAAAATAAGAGTTCCTAAGTAAGCTTTTGTTTAAAATTAGATAGCTTTTTATTTATATTGGAAATCACAATTTTTTTCTGCTTTTCATGTTTTATGAAATTAATATTGACTCTTAAAAACCAACAAAGTGAAATTTACTGTGTGATAATGCTCAAATAATGTAAAGTGTAACAAATTATTAATCCATTGACTTATTTTAAAGTATTCTTACATGACTACATGCATCTCAATGGATTCTGTTGTATCTCATTAATTTACCATTAGTAACACTTTCTCTATTCTTCTTTGGCTTCCACCCCTCCCTTTTCCTCTCTCTTGCAGGTATTTCTTGTGCCTACAGCTTCGCCAGGATATTGTATCTGGTCGACTGCCCTGTTCCTTTGTGACTCACGCCCTCCTTGGTTCATATACCCTGCAGGCTGAGCTGGGTGATCATGACCCAGAGGAACACCGCAGTGATTATATCAGTGAATTCCAGTTTGCACCCAATCAAACTCAAGAAATGGAAGAGAAAGTGGCTGAGCTACACAAAACACACAGGTGTGTCAGATACAGTGGGATTAATTGAAGTCATCCTGCTTTGTCACATTTATGTCAGTTCTCCTCAGAGTATGTGTAAAACTGCTGAGCTGAAATTATTGTTATTTTGGAAATCGTTATGTAACTAAAAGGTCTTAGTTTTGTGTGTTTGAAAATTTCAGTTTGAAAATGGTAGCTTCACTAAGATCTTAGAGGAGAACTTTTGGAGCAAACGTTCCTATGTGAGCATATCAATTCGTTAAAGCAACATACAGCTAGAATATTTTGAGAGTGAAGGTGGAAATCTGTACTCAAGGAAAATAATATGCTCTGAAAGACCACTTTTCCTGTAGGCCAAAAGTGCTATTGATACTTTACAAACTGAGGTTTTTCTGTGTGTTTGAATTTCAGTATTCCACTCAGTTTTGATTCTCAGTTTTTGTCAATAAACTCAAGGCTTATTCAATGGTTTTTAGGGGCTTGACTCCAGCACAAGCGGATTCCCAGTTCCTAGAAAATGCTAAGAGACTCTCCATGTATGGAGTGGATTTGCATCATGCCAAGGTATTGGAGATTGGTTTGGTTTTGTTTTAGGATAGACATGCTTACTATTAAAGAAAGTAACATATATATACATTATTTTAAAATAATTTATATGCTCAATTCTTGGTTATAAGTCTTTCTCTTGGTCACAATAATTACCAGCTCTAACATAATTAGAACTTATTTTATATCCAAGTTTATTTGGTACAGAGATTTACATGCAGCTTGGAAATAAGATTTTATTCATAAGAGCAGACATAGACATTTAAAGTGTTAGATTTTTTTATGCCAAGGAGATGTAGGGCCATAAAGTAAAGCCTGAAAGAACAAGTAATTGTTTCCATAATGCCATGTTCATTGAAAACAGATCAGGGGAGGGCTTGGAGGAGATCGATTTTTGGTGCTTTTTCCACTTCTCTGGCTAGGTCAAATGAAATTTTCATTTCGAATGGGATTTTATTTTTTAGTTAAACCCAAACAAAAGAGTTAATAACCCCCTCCCATTCTCTCACATAAATCCAGAATCTCAAATGATTAGGAAAATTAAGGTATGTTATATCAGTCCTGTATTTAAAAAAGAAAATCATGACTCCTAAGTACTGGAAAAACATTGTTTAATTTTGTTTTGTTAGCTATGCTGGCGAAGCAACTTGCTAATGACAGCTGACAGTGTAGTTGATTTGTTGTTGGGGACGACATGAGATGCTGCTCTATTGTGTAGGGTATCAAAGCATTATCAGTAAGTGATGAGGTTTGTAGCCTGTAAAATTTGCGTCAAATGCTGTCAGTGGAAGAGAATGCTCAGGAACCTTTCCATTACTTCCTGTATCTGTACTGGAATAGTAAGTGACTGTAAAACATCACTTTGATCTCCAGCTTGTTCAGACTTCGACTGCTTTAAGATGGAAAGGCCTGTTTTTAATTTTTCTGCTTTTAATATTTGTTGAAATTATTGGTAGCACACACATTGGCCATACCTTTCCTTGCTTTGAAGTTATTAAAATAGTCCCCATTACCAAAATATTGAAGAATTTCCCAGAACTGTTGCATGTGCAATGGCGTATGAGTGCCAAAACCGTTACTTCAAGTCCAAAGCCTTTCCTATAAAATTAATATACTTAGATATTTCTGATTTAAGAATCTCATTGTCAAGAGTCTTTCAGGTTTGAATATGAAACCTGTCCCAATTGCGTTGTTTTCCCTCAAGATATGTCAGCAATAATTACTTTTTTTGGAATGTTATTAAACAGATTTTTATGAAATTGTCTCGTGATAGGATTCTGAAGGTGTGGATATCATGCTGGGCGTATGTGCTAATGGTCTGCTGATTTACAAAGATAGACTCCGGATCAACCGCTTTGCTTGGCCAAAAATTCTAAAGATTTCATACAAGCGAAGTAATTTCTACATCAAAGTCAGGCCAGCAGAAGTAAGTAGCATCTTTCTGTCTTGTTTCTTTCGCAGGATCATTTCTATCCAGCAAAAAGAAAACATCCTTATTTTTCCCCAGTTGCCCTCATAAGCTTATGAGGGATTTGAGCAAAAATTGAGTGTTTTTTCCTCTTCAGATTCTACTGATTGTATTAAATACTTACCCCGATTAGTAAATGTGAACCAAGAAGAAAATCTCTTTTCTTTTGTTAATAGATACCATCTTGTAATTCTATGGGGTTTTTTACAGAGGAAGCTAGTTACACTGGCCGTGTTCTTACTGTCTGCACAGACTTGCAGTCCTGAAAGAGATAACTTCTCTTCCTCTTTGGGTATAACTGTTCAGCAGGTGTCAGTCAGTCTAGTTTGTGACTGTAAACAAAGGCTTAAGTTGTCCTGTAGGATGTTAAACTGTATTAGCTGCTGTGGAGGCAGTGGGTTGGGTTCAACTTTCTTTTCTAATAAAAGTTTGTGAGAGTTGCTGAAGGGGGTGGGGGCAGCCTACATTTTGAAGACATTGTAACTGGAAATTTAACAAAAAACCAAAATGTCAAAACACTGTAACACATTTTTAGATTATGCTATAAAATGTTTAAAGTAACTTTTACTGTGTGAATAAATAAAACATAAGTCATACCAGTTTTGCAATACTAACATTGAAGTTTTGTAAGTTTTGGAATGCAGATGTATTGTTCTTGCAGTCCCTGATGGTGTGTGTAGATGAATACTTTTGCTAAGAAACTATTATGCAGTGAAACAGATCATATAAGCTTGACCTGCAGTACAATTGCTTCATGCAGTTTAAAAATAAGTACATTGGTCAGTTAGTCTGAAAATCAGCAAGGAACACTGAAGTATTATTAATTTCTCAAGAGTCATTAGTACAGATAGGAAGTGGTAGTGTGATTATTACCCATCATGACTTAGCCCAACAAGTATAATTCTTTTAAAAGGTTGGAAATTCTGATCTTTTTTAAATTTTATTTTTGTTACGTCTTACAAAGTCTTATGACAGGAGTGTTACAGCTTGATACAGTAATGGAACTGTCTGAACTCCACCTAATTAATAGCCAGCTCAAGGAAATGGGTTAATTTATTTGTGGATTCTTTCCAGCTGGAACAGTTTGAGAGCACTATTGGGTTCAAACTGCCAAACCATCGGGCTGCTAAAAGGTTATGGAAGGTTTGTGTGGAGCACCATACTTTCTTCAGGTAAATGATAATTCTCTGCTTCCCCCACTTAACAAGGTATGGTCATATCTTTCTTTTAAAGGACATGAGGAAAGTAGAGTTTTCCCTCTTTTTTGCCCCTAATTTTTTGGTCCAGTAACACCTCTTAGAAGACAATTTGACAATCATGAACCCCAAATTACCACTTCTTAAAATCTCAAGTACAATTAACTGCTTTATCAAAACAGAATGGAACTAAAGTGATGGTGCATCACTGGAGATATTTGAGAACCATGTTGATGTGATCCTGTGCCACATGCTCTAGGATGACCCTGCTTGAGCCAGGGAGTTGGATCAGATGACCCTCTGTGGTCCCTTCCAACCTGACCCACGCCTTGGTTCTGTGTTAAGTTTTCCTGAGAGACTGACTCTTCAGAATGACCATCTAGAAACCTACCATACATCTTCACAAGAAGCTCTCAGGGCTTGACAGTAACCTTCATTTAATTAACTTGCATATTCTGCTGAGTGTAAATGCTTACAGTTGAGTTTTTCATTATTTATGAACTGGGCTGAGCTCACAGTCATTCTTTGAAGAAGAGAATCACTTCAAAAAGACTTTATTTATGTAATAATCCCTAACTTGCATTTTTCTTTCTCAGCAGCTGAGGAACATAAAATTCTGAATTGGTCATTGAAGCTATGATCTGTTTGTAAATAAGCACTTTAACAACAGGCCACAGAGTTGTTCCTCTGTCTACTTCCTCCAGTGAAAAGGAAACTAAAAGAATCTTCATTTGATTTTTATAACACACATTCCATGAGGGAGTGCATGTGCCCCATGCAGCCTAAGAGTCACAGATGTAGATTGAATCTCTTATGGATTGGATAGGCACTAAATCCAAGTTTCTTGCTTCAGAGCACAATAACTAGGGTATGTAAAGGGGTAAGCTTTCTCCTTCAGTAGCCTGTTTGTTTTAAAAAAGCAGTTGTGTTTTAAGGTAGATGCAATCCTGCTGCTGGACACACTTGCTAGATTGAGAACTTGAGAAAACTTGGGGACTAGGAGTCATAAGCAGTTGATTACTGGAACTGTCTCACTGGATGGTTTTCAGTATTCACATTTTCATTGACTGTAGCATATTGAATGCAGTGTTAGAATTTATGTTGATAGTGGCAAATATCAGCATAAATCAGTCTCCACATGGTTAATTTAGAAGCACTTCTTTTTTAAATCCTGATCAGAGATTTTTTTTTTCATGTTGATAGAATTCATTAGCTATGTTTATTAATATAAACCAGCATTCTATTATTGAAAATTTGAAGTCTGCTTTGGCTGGTGGTGTCAATTACAACAAATAGTATGCAGTTCTGTCCACAATGAAAAGTTTATCAATACTCTTCAGATAACTCATGCAGTGATTTGTTTTGCTGGTAAACTGTATTTCCTAGTTTTGTAGTAATAAAATAAACCTGAATAAAAAACCCCCAAATCTTATGGAAGTCAAAAATCCTAAACTGACAAGTATCATTTGCAAATATAAAAGTTTTCAGGAGCATTAATAGGTATGAGATAATAATATTACAGAAATTCTGACATAATAAAAATAATTGGATTTCATTACAATCAGAAGTGGCTTTACCTAATCAGGAATGACATTACAATGAGAATTATGTAACAAATACTTCAGCCATCCTGCAAAATCCATATACTGCACTGATGTCATCAGACAGAAAATCCTCAGAACCTCTCATCCTGGTTTAAAAACAGTAAAATAAATCCAGCTCTCTTTTCCTCCAAAGATAAAAAGCAGAAAGCAATTGCTACAGTCCAAGAGACAGTAGCTCAGTCAGAGCATGTGTAAAGCTTGTGTATGATGCCACAGTAAATTTTATACAGTTTAGGTGTATATTTTTAGCTTTCAAATCTCTTAGCATGCCCTATATAACATGGTAAGATTCCTTGTGTTGTCTTATGTAATGTTTGTTTTTCTTAAATAGCCACCTTAAGATACATTTTTTAATAATATGTAGCAAACGCAACCAGTATATGAAGTTATTTATAAAAATTGTAATGAACTATATTGAAAATGACAACCAAAAAGCATTCCATTCTGTTGTTATCAGCTCAAACTTACAGGATTTCAGTACCATTTTCAAAGAGCAGCAATCTACTTCAAAATATAGTCGTACTATATATCTACATTAATCTTTTGAGATAAGCAGAGTTGGCAGCTCTGGGTCTTATCCAGTGTCTGCAGAAACCTGCTTATATTTCCACTTTATGATGTTTTATTTGAAATTTTCATGATTGTTTCAGTGTCTCCTCAGAATGCCTTAAAGTGGTAGAAGCATAGTTTTTGGTTATTTTATGTAATTAAGCCTGTAATACAAAAAATCCATTCAAGTGCCCTTAATCAGGAAGTAATTAGTTCTCTTGTTTTTTCCACATTAAAAGATTAAAAGTTTATCTCAGCAGGGTGGAAGATAAAAATGGCAGTTCATGCTGTAGCGTTGCCAAGACTGGAAAATCAAGAACAGAAGGAACCTTGGAAAAACCCTTTTTAGCCTTCTTCATCTCAGCGCATAATGCACTCTGCCATGGAAATAATGGGGAGGAAGGCTGTTTTACAGAGGCAACGGAAGTGAAGCTCCAGATACTTGGAATTTTATTACATAAATGGCCTTAGTGCAGAGGGGTGGGTTAGTCTGTCTTGAACAGTTTCCTTTAAAAATGTGTTGGAACAGATGAAGATTCAGGTGTGTGCATATGCACCTTAGACATGGGTGACTGGATCCTTATGGTTACTGCTCTGACAAAGCTGTAAACATCCTCTCTTAGAGAAAATGGTCATCTACTGAGCTGTACCGTGTCAGCATGGCAACGTTTTTGTAATAGGGGGGCTACAGGAGTGGCTTCTGTGAGAAGCTGCCAGAAGCTTCCCCCATGTCTGGCGGAGCCAATGCCAGACACCTCTGAGATGGGCGTGCTGCTCACCAAGGCTGAACCCATCAGCGGCAGTGGTAGTGCCTCCAGGATGGCGTATTTGAGAAGGGGGAAAAGCTACTGTGGAACAGCAATGGCAGCTGGGGAGAGGAGTGGGAATATGTGAGAGAAACAACTCTGCTGACACCAAGGTCAGTGAAGGAGGAGGAGCATGCTCCAGGTACCAAAGCAGAGGTTCTTATGCAGACTGTGGTGAGGCAGGCTGCCCTCCTGCAGCCCATGGAGATCCACAGTGGAGCAAACATGCACCTGCTGGAGCAGGGGGATGCCTGAAGGAGGCTGAGACCCTGAACCAAGGTTTGCTGGCAGGACTTTTGACCTCATGAGGGGCCCATGATGGAGAAGCCTGTTCTTGAAGGAATACATCCTGTGGAAGGGACCCTCACTGCAGTTGTTTGTGAAGAACTGCAGCCTGTGGGAAGGACTCATATTGGGAGATTCCTGGAGGACTGACTCCCATTGAAGGGACCTGGCTCTGGAGGAAGGGGGTCAGGAGTCCTGCCCCCTAAGGGGGAAGTCAATGTCAGAGATACTGATTTGTCTGATGTGTGTGATGAATTGACCACAGCCTCCATTCCCTGTACCCCTGTCCTACTGGTGGGGAGGAGGTGGAGCAAATCAAGAGTAGAAGTTAAGCCCAGGATCAAGGAGAGATGTGAGGGGAAGGTATCTCTAAGATTTGGCTTTACCTCTCAATCCTACTCAATTTTTCCCCAAGTTGAGGCTGTTCTGCTCATGACGACAGTTGGTAAATGATCTTTCCCTGTCCTTACCTCGACCCACAAGTTTCTTGCTATATCTTTTTCTGTCTCTGGTTCAGCTGAGAAAGGGGAGTGGCTTTGGTGGGACCCTGGTATCCAGCCATGGTCAACTCACTGGAGTAGTTCACTGTTCTTTTTGCTAGGTATCTGAAAATTCTTCAGTTTTGCTGACATAGCTTTAGATGGACCATCATGGTTTTCAGAACCCAGTACTGGATACTGTTTTAACATGTGTTGTTGGTATTCCATTGACACATACTCCTGTGCAAATGCTTCAAAAGAAGAGAACAAAGTCAACATACTTTGAAGTCTTGCTTGCCCATCTGTGCCATTCTCAGTACAAAGGGCGCAGTAGTTGCTGGTTCTGCTTGAAAGAAACTGATATTCAGTTCTGCTTGTGTATCTGCTCATGCTTTGCAGATCCTTAAATCAAAAAGCTTTATCTGCAATAGTCTGATAGTTTTATACAGAGAACGAATAGGTAATGGATATTACCATGGTGCGTAAATATGTATTTGCAGCATTACGTTGATTCAGGAAACATCAAAAGCCTTTCAAGAGAAGTAGAGACTGGGAAGAGTTCTTGCAATGATTGTTTATCTTATCAGCAAGGATGGCACTGGAACAAACCGTACTGTCAGTGTTGCAGTTGATGCTCAGATTTCAAAAACAAAGTGTAAGCAGTGAACTATGAACTGGAAGTCCTCATACTGAAGGAAATTCAAGGCAGTATAGAGGACCTGTCTTCAAACTCCTGTGATGTCAAAACCTGGTGATCAAAGATGAATCCTTCACAGCAAATTCTGCCACATTGGTACTTGGACTTTCTGACATTGATTCCAACACTTAAGGTGCAAGCATATCCAGCATTAACAGTGCAAGTAACTGAATCTCTTTTTCACCCTTTTAAGAATATTCTTTTTTCCCCAAACTCCTTATATCCAGCAAGCATCAACCTATATAAATGTATAAATGACACTGTGAAGAAAATAGAGTGTGAATGTAGACTGTTAAACTTCTTACTGTTAGGTCACAACTCTCTAGCCATCTCAATCTTTTTTCACTTGATACAGCCTTCTATACAACTTTGAGATGCCATTCCCTGACTTTGAGGAACAACAGCTGTTGTTATTGGTATCTCAGAATATAGGAAAGACAGGGGAAGTGGAATGTACAGTTTTTCCTATAAGTATCATTCTAATGAGAGACATCTGAGAGGTATTGTACATGGACTTATAATGGCCTCAGCTTTCTACAAAAAAATGCAATTCAGCCAGGATGGTGCCAAAAAATAAGAATCCCAGATCCTTAGTCATACTGTGGAAAAATGTGATGGTTATCAGCATGACTTCAACTCCAACTGCAAACAGTAAATAACATGCATTGCTTTAGAAGGTCTTTGCAGAGTTATAATATCATCCTTTCTTGGAGAGTGCAAATTATGCACAGTGAACTGAAGCTGAAATATAGTAAGTAGCTTTAAAGTATCTCATTAAATACCTAAAATAAAGCCTTTTTAACTGATTTTTCTCATACTTTCTTTTTAGACTTTTATCACCAGAACAGCCTCCAAAAGCAAAGTTTCTGACCTTGGGTTCCAAGTTCCGCTACAGTGGGCGTACGCAGGCACAGACNAGGACTTTTGACCTCATGAGGGGCCCATGATGGAGAAGCCTGTTCTTGAAGGAATACATCCTGTGGAAGGGACCCTCACTGCAGTCGTTTGTGAAGAACTGCAGCCTGTGGGAAGGACTCATATTGGGAGATTCCTGGAGGACTGACTCCCATTGAAGGGACCTGGCTCTGGAGGAAGGGGGTCAGGAGTCCTGCCCCCTAAGGGGGAAGTCAATGTCAGAGATACTGATTTGTCTGATGTGTGTGATGAATTGACCACAGCCTCCATTCCCTGTACCCCTGTCCTACTGGTGGGGAGGAGGTGGAGCAAATCAAGAGTAGAAGTTAAGCCCAGGATCAAGGAGAGATGTGAGGGGAAGGTATCTCTAAGATTTGGCTTTACCTCTCAATCCTACTCAATTTTTCCCCAAGTTGAGGCTGTTCTGCTCATGACGACAGTTGGTAAATGATCTTTCCCTGTCCTTACCTCGACCCACAAGTTTCTTGCTATATCTTTTTCTGTCTCTGGTTCAGCTGAGAAAGGGGAGTGGCTTTGGTGGGACCCTGGTATCCAGCCATGGTCAACTCACTGGAGTAGTTCACTGTTCTTTTTGCTAGGTATCTGAAAATTCTTCAGTTTTGCTGACATAGCTTTAGATGGACCATCATGGTTTTCAGAACCCAGTACTGGATACTGTTTTAACATGTGTTGTTGGTATTCCATTGACACATACTCCTGTGCAAATGCTTCAAAAGAAGAGAACAAAGTCAACATACTTTGAAGTCTTGCTTGCCCATCTGTGCCATTCTCAGTACAAAGGGCGCAGTAGTTGCTGGTTCTGCTTGAAAGAAACTGATATTCAGTTCTGCTTGTGTATCTGCTCATGCTTTGCAGATCCTTAAATCAAAAAGCTTTATCTGCAATAGTCTGATAGTTTTATACAGAGAACGAATAGGTAATGGATATTACCATGGTGCGTAAATATGTATTTGCAGCATTACGTTGATTCAGGAAACATCAAAAGCCTTTCAAGAGAAGTAGAGACTGGGAAGAGTTCTTGCAATGATTGTTTATCTTATCAGCAAGGATGGCACTGGAACAAACCGTACTGTCAGTGTTGCAGTTGATGCTCAGATTTCAAAAACAAAGTGTAAGCAGTGAACTATGAACTGGAAGTCCTCATACTGAAGGAAATTCAAGGCAGTATAGAGGACCTGTCTTCAAACTCCTGTGATGTCAAAACCTGGTGATCAAAGATGAATCCTTCACAGCAAATTCTGCCACATTGGTACTTGGACTTTCTGACATTGATTCCAACACTTAAGGTGCAAGCATATCCAGCATTAACAGTGCAAGTAACTGAATCTCTTTTTCACCCTTTTAAGAATATTCTTTTTTCCCCAAACTCCTTATATCCAGCAAGCATCAACCTATATAAATGTATAAATGACACTGTGAAGAAAATAGAGTGTGAATGTAGACTGTTAAACTTCTTACTGTTAGGTCACAACTCTCTAGCCATCTCAATCTTTTTTCACTTGATACAGCCTTCTATACAACTTTGAGATGCCATTCCCTGACTTTGAGGAACAACAGCTGTTGTTATTGGTATCTCAGAATATAGGAAAGACAGGGGAAGTGGAATGTACAGTTTTTCCTATAAGTATCATTCTAATGAGAGACATCTGAGAGGTATTGTACATGGACTTATAATGGCCTCAGCTTTCTACAAAAAAATGCAATTCAGCCAGGATGGTGCCAAAAAATAAGAATCCCAGATCCTTAGTCATACTGTGGAAAAATGTGATGGTTATCAGCATGACTTCAACTCCAACTGCAAACAGTAAATAACATGCATTGCTTTAGAAGGTCTTTGCAGAGTTATAATATCATCCTTTCTTGGAGAGTGCAAATTATGCACAGTGAACTGAAGCTGAAATATAGTAAGTAGCTTTAAAGTATCTCATTAAATACCTAAAATAAAGCCTTTTTAACTGATTTTTCTCATACTTTCTTTTTAGACTTTTATCACCAGAACAGCCTCCAAAAGCAAAGTTTCTGACCTTGGGTTCCAAGTTCCGCTACAGTGGGCGTACACAGGCACAGACACGGCAGGCGAGCAACCTCATAGACAGGCCAGCTCCGTACTTTGAGCGCACTTCAAGCAAGCGTGTGTCCAGAAGCCTTGATGGAGGTACGAAATTTGACTTGTTTTCAGTGAAACGTGGTTACATTATGTGTAGTCACTCTGATCTGACCAACATTCAAAAATATCGGACGGTCAGAAGGTCAACTGACAAATTAATGAATTTCAGTTTCTCGTGGGTGATGTGAGGAGTAGGTGCGTTGTGTATTTATCAGTGTTCAGTGATCTAAACAGTACGTTAAATCATGGCCTAAATTGTACAGCACTGCTGTGAATATATGGAGAATTCTGTATTGGGTATATAGCGTCTGCGTACACGTATTTGAAGAAATTATTACTGCTCTCTATTCAGTACTTTGTGAAGACCATACCTAAAATATTGTGTCCATCTTTGGGCTTCACTGTATTCAGTGGGCAGTGACGTATTAAAATGAGCCCAGTAAGGGCCCCGAAGCTGGCCAGATGTCCAGGAGCCTGTAGTATATGAGGATAGGCTGAGAGAACTGTTGTCTTTTAGCTTTAAGAGGAGAAGGCTGTAGTGACTTATTGCTGTCTACAGCTACCAACAGGGAAGGTAAAGAAAAGACAGCATCATGTGTTTCTTGGAGGTGCCCAGTGATAAGGCAGTGGAGAATGCCTGCAAGTTGAAACACAGCAAATTTTAGTTACAAGTAAGAAATTTTTGTTTGTTTGTTTAAAAATACCTTGGACATGCTCAAGACTCAAGTGGACAAATCCTTGAGCAACCTGGTTTAGTTGGACCTTCTCTGAGCAGAGCTTTTGACTAGCTAACCTCTGGATGTTCTTTCCAACCTGAGTTACTCTGTGATTTGTCAAATGTTACTTCTGGAACTTCAGGGATGTATACCCAAGAAATGCTCTATTTGCCACCTAAGAAGGGATCAGAAGCTTAAGTTGCAGAACTTACTACTTATAGACCCCTCCCGAAAGCCTAACGTGCCAAATGGCACATTTCCCATTAGCTGGTTTTGGCTTCTCAGCAGCCTAAGGGAGTCTCTGGTGTGTAGCTGAGACTTTTCAAAAAAGGATATACCTAAAAACCACCTCTTCCTCTCAACATTCTGCACCTTGGCTTTGTAAAGCAAAGGCATATGGAGGTATTACAGGACATTGCTAAATGAATTAAGTTTATATCAAAGGTGTGTTTAAAGCTCCTTCCTTTAATGAATTCTCTATTTCATTGCTACTATTTTGACTAAGCCAGTCATGCTGATTTTAAAAGAAGAGCCATCCTGCTCATCAATCCTATTACTCTAAATCAAATAAGAGAAAAATACACCCTAATTTAAGACCTTTCATTCTCTTGTGCTTTGACTATGTTCAAGTATACATATCTAGTATTTCCCCTTTCCATTTTCTGCAAGCATGTAGAGACAAAAGGCCTTACTTTCACTGAGCTGTTTGTGTAGTTTTGTGAGGGTTCTAGCAAAAAAATTACTGTGACATTTATATGCACAGCTATTTCTATATTGCATTAAAATAGCTAAAATAGTGGATTTCCACAAAAAAGACTGCCTATTTATCTCTTTTTTTTTTAATGGTGATTTAGACAGTTAAAAGAACAATACCTTCAATTTATCTTCCAAGACAAATCAAGAAGTTGATAAATATCTGTCTGATATTGTAAGAGTTTTTTCCCTTGTATAGTAAGTGCACATTTTATGATGAGGGTGCATTGCTGTTCATATCGGTGCAATGGGAACCACAGACTTTTTGTAAAGCCAAGAAGCTGAAAAATACTGTATCACTCAGTAACTAGCCTGTATTGCTCATTGTTGACATCATCATAAAACACGTTTGCTTAGAAGACTTAAAACCAAAATGTTTCAACTTACCCAAATTAACCAACATTAGTTTGTTCTCTAATAGCTCCCATGGGTATCTCAGACCAAAGTCTGCTAAGAGACTTCTCTGCTACTGGAGGCCAGGCTGCTGGTGATAAAATCATTGACACTGAAGCTGCTGGTCAGGCCAAGTTAAAAGAAGGTGGCAGAGAAGAAGATGGAAGCCCAGTCAAAACTCCACAATTAGAACTGACTCAGGATGGAAAGGTATGGCTGACTTTCACACCAAAATTATTTATTCATGTGGTGTGTGTCCATGTGTGGTTATTTAGTACCTATCACTTCCGAGTACCATACAGAACATCATATTAAAATATTCAAGATTCAAGTAAAATTGTAAAGTGCTTTCTGTGGGTTTAACTTCATGTAAGTGTGTTTAAGCAAAAGAGAATACAAGCTTCTAAATGGTGTTGACCTAGGGTTTCTTTTATTGCTATAAATCTTAATTTGAAATCTCAGTAAGCTTGCATGAGTTCTTGAAAAAATTAGTTTCAAAGGCTAAATAATGTTTTGTTGATTTTCTTAGTCTGTTCAGATTCTAAAAAGAAATGCTAATGGTATCCACAGTTGTGTACACCCTACAAAGTTGGGTATATTATGACTGAATTTAATTACCATAGGTAATAGTATTGTTTTAGTAGCCATTACAGAGTTATTTCATCCTTTAAAAAGTTGAACGTTGACTAAGGTGTCAATTTCTGTAAAAAGCTGAGTACTGTGATCTGTTCCTTTTGCAACCATCTACTTGTCTTGTTTGTTTGAGCTACAGGGGAGAAATAGGTCAAAAAACTAAATTTAGTTTTTTTGTATGTAAAAATGATGTAAAACCTTCCTCCTAGAGTGTGAACTGAAATCTGCTGTTCTTTCTCTCTTGGAGATCAGTTCTTTTTCAGAAATTCTCCAGAACTTATTTCAATATTTAAAGAGTCATTTTGTCTTCAAACATTTTTGCAAGTTAGCTACTCATTTTATTTCTAGTGAGACTGTTGACTTTTTCTGTGCAGTTCATATGTTTTCACTGCATTCAAGTGTAGGAAGAGAACAAATACTACAGTGGCTTTTCTTTTTTTTCTTTTTTTTTGCTTGCTGGCAAGTTGAAATAATTTTGAATGTGAATAGAAAAAAGGCGCACACAGTTTCTTCATGGGAGAAAAATGGTAAAATAAATTACTATGTTTTCCCTTTAGGCTTGGTAAAATGGTGATACTCCCTTGTTTTCAAAGTGATTGTGTCTTTTAATATTTTAACCAAAAGAGGGAAAAAAAAAAAAAAAAAAAAAGACAGTATTTTGGAAAGTTGTTCCAGGAAGCCTTTGAGTAAGGTTTTGTTACACATGTCTGTTCTGTGGACAGCTTTCTTTTTTCCCTAGTGCAGATCCTTCTTTTCCTTTCTGGCTCTCTTAAAGTCTGAGAGAAAATGGTTATAAACCCAAGAATAAAGTGCCAGCTTCTCTTTCGTGTACTGCAGTGTCCTCTGACCTTTCTGCCAAAGCTTTGAATGTCTGTCTGCTTTCATCTGTTTTAAGTGACTAGTACAGTTCAAAAGTGCACGGTTCTTTACAGCCTGAGAACAAAACATTCGTTATGGGTTCCTTTCATAATCCACAGAAGTAAACAAGTTGTCTGCTTGTAAAACACAAGGGGATTTTTACTTTTATTTCTATTGCTTTAGTAGAGCTATCTCTTCTTCTAAGTAAAAGTTTTCACTAACTAATAATTTCTTTTTTTTCCCCTCTTCATGTGCCTTCAAACTTGCATTTTTGTTGTGCTTTCATTTTCCACTGTGCACAGAATTTTTTTCTTCAGCTCACTCACATACACCCACCATCACTACCTATCCATTCTGTGTCATCCCATCTCACAGACTTGTCACCTGTCCCTGAGGTGGACATGCTTTCAGATATCTCAGAGGAAGATTCCTTTGGAGAGCCCCTCCTTACCATCCCAGACATTTCAGAGTGCAATTCCATGAAACAAACATCAGATCATAATGAAACCAGAACAGCTTCACCAAATGACATCTTTGAATCTATGAGACCACTAGCTAGTCAAAACTCCCCTGCTGTTGAGGGAAAAATCCATACAAATGAATATAAAAGCACTGAGTTGTGTGTCTCATTCAGTTTCTTCAGATGCCTTTCTTTTAGTTTCCGTTCGCTGCTTGATGAGGATGGCTATATTACTTTTCCTAGCCTTCCTGATGTTTGCATCTCTTTCCTCCCACCTGGTCTTCAGCACTATATTCCTATTACCTCTCCTTCCTTCATCCCCTCTTTTCTCCTTATCTTTGTGCTGCTTCTGTCTGCTTTCCAGTCTATTCCTTTTTCACTCACATTTTCCCTTCCTCTCGCTCTGTCCCTCTGCTACCTGGAGCCTAAGGCGACTTCCTTTAGTGGCTCTAATGGCAATGACCTGAATGACAAAGCAGAGGAAGAGGAGGTGTGTAACTTTGTTGCTTAAATGTTGACACTTGCACATGGCTTTTATGCTTGTTCTCCCGAGGCATGCTCAGTTTTGCACACTTCCTAGTATAGAGATAAATCTATGTACATGCCTGTAAATACATATAAAAATACACGCACGCACACATGTATAACTGTATCTTCTAGCATTTCTCATGTGAAAAATTGCTGTTGTGGGAGTTTTAGTCAATAATCTTTAGCTCATGGTTTTTCTGCCTGATTTCCTATAGCATGCGTAATTTAATTCAATTCCACAGATACTGAGCTGCAGGTGGACTTGCTTTGTAGTTCAAAATGTTTATGAGTGCATAAATCTGAATACTTAGAAGTGCTGTGTGTAATAATAGATATGTTGGTTTTTTGATATTATTTGCAAGTTCTACTTGCACTAGCAGTTTGTTTTAAAATTCATGTCTCCTGTGTGCATTGACTGGAATGCAAATCTCCAAAGTTCTATTTAGATCTGAAAAATGAAATTTCTTAAAAGCTGAATGCAGAAAATTGTGAATACTTTAAAATCAGCAAATCAGCTTTTTGTTACTCCAGATGTTTCAGCTTTACAAGGGTGTGTGCAAAGTTGAGTCTGTCCAAGGCACCACTTCTTTTTTTTATGTGCTTTGATTAATTTCTATCAGCATTTAAGGTGGAGACTGATTTCATTCATTAGCTGGGATTGCAGGTTATGTCAGACTGAATCACTGAAGTCTGAACATTCTTTGGAATACACTGCTAAAATTGCTGTACAGAAGCTCAGTCACACTAATACATTGCTCTGATCATATGGAATGGCTGACAAAATGCCTACTTTCCTTATGTCTGCTGCACAATGCCACTAGAAAGAGGTTTTTTAATTTGATCCTCAAAGGAACTATGATACCAAATCTAATAGAATCAAAAAGAAGGGCCTATTTAATGTTACACTTAACAGAGTTTGCTGAACTGATGTACATATTAAAAACACGGTAAAGGTGATGTTATGTCATAACACCAGTCTAAGTTTAAAATAATGAAAAACATTACTTTAAAGATTTTCTGAATGTTTCTGTAGCCTAATTCAATCCATAATTTGTAACATAAAGTTATAGAAAATAGAACCCAGTAAGTCAGACATTATTAAAAATGTGATATGTGCCACAACATGTGTGCATTCACACAGAATCCAAAATGCAACAGTATGAGCAGTAAGTAAACCCCACTTCAAACCTATGTACTTGCAGAGTGTTGACTTCTAAATGCATCTTTTTCTAAGATTAGCAGTTGATATTTGTAGTTGTGGAAAGACTGGGAAGTGGCTTGCTTTTTAGAGGACGCTGTTTTTTCAGGCACTCAGAATAGTTGGAGAGAAGATACGAAGATTAGCTACCATTTCCAACAGAGTACCTTGCAGTTTAAGAAGGAATATATTCATCTAAA
>VXBX01001880.1:67055-190846 GCA_013400415.1 Scytalopus superciliaris
CATCTCAAAGCAGCAACATTCCTAAAATATTAAGACTTTGTAAATACAGTATTCAAATGTTTGACTTGAACCCTAGACTTTTCCCAAAAGAACTCCTGGATTAGATTCCATTTTCCCATCAACTTGTTGCAGAATTTAAGTTGCTTACCATAGAAATTATGCATATCATTATTGTTCGTTACTCATTCCTAAATTTTCACCTGGGAAACATCAAAAAGTACAGCAAGAGAGGGACACAGTGTGAAACTTCCATTTTTCATGCCGCTTGTGCCAAAAATTACTTCAGTCATTCTACAACAATGTAGGTGAAAGAAGACCAAAGTCGCTTAATTTCGACATCTGGGGCCGAAACAGTGAAGGTCTGTAAATACAGCACGCTTTGCAGCATTTACAAAGAGATGAAGCCTCTGTGTTAGTCTGTAAGCGTATGTTAACAGTTCCTTTTCTTAATAATTTGTCATGTGCTCACATAGGTGGAATACGAAGAGGAGGAAGCACAGCAGAAGGTGCATGGTTGCTTTTTTACAATTGAACCTGGCTGTAGCTGCCTGCCTTGTTAGCACCCTGAATTTTCTGTAGGTTTTGTGTGAATAGTGCCTTTTCACCTTACAATTTTATTTCTTTTATTTCACTGTCTGATTATAAGGGTCCTTTTTGATTGCTGGTCTATTTTATGTTCTTTTTTGTTTCTTGTATGTGGCTTAATTTCACAGATCAATTCCTTGAGAGTAGACGGGGAAAATATTTATGTCAGACATAGCAATTTAATGTTGGAGGTTTGTATATAATGCAAAAAATACTCTCCATTCTCAGGGGCTGCCAGGCTGCATGGGATGGGAGTTCACTTGCAGGCTGTTATGGACACAGTGCATGAAGTGCATGGGGAAAACCAGCTTGGAAATGTTGCATGTTATCTTTCCAGTTCCTGAGTTTAAATTAAAATGCAAACAAATCCAAAAAAACCCCACAACAAAACCTCATCTTGAACTTTGAATGTAAATTTGAGTATTTCTGCTAGATGTTTTCAAGGTGGCAACTGGGAATAATAGCCCTATTTAGATAAAGCAAACGCATGGGTTGAATTCATAGTTCTTAATGGGTTTTGTACGTTGCTCCTCAGTGTGTGCATCTTCTGTTGAGCAGCGTTTCTAGCTTTTGCCAGTTTAATCAACCTTAATCAAATACATTAGTTGAATAAATGAAGTTAGTAAGGGTAAGTATAGAAGTGTAGAGAACTAGTTCTGGTTCTGACACTGATTTTAGGAGCATTGAGGAATGATTCAAGGATAAGGTATTCAAAGGTAATATTTAGATATCCTCTGAAATACTTGCTTTATTTTTGTTTTTCGAATGGAAGTAATTTTTGCTTCCTGAAGGTTGGTTTTCATTGAAGATGAGCAACAGCAAAGAGCTATCAACAGTGTGTTCATGTGTAGTGCTTAGTCACTGAAGTAGAGATTTTTATTATAAGAATTTTCATATAGACTGCTAATCTCGATTATTTAATCAGACTGTCTGTAGTATATTCAATCAGTCATTTAACTTGTGGTTAATAACTTAAACTAGTAACCAAAGATGTTTTAGAAAATTCTGCTGCTGTCTTTATTCATCCAGATGGGGCTATAAATAATTCCCTTTGTCACAAAAAATGGTCTCTTTAGAAATCATTTTGTTTGTTCAGTAATAAGGAGATGTATAGATTGCAGTAACCCAACTAATGTTTTATGGCTTTTTGCAGCTTTTGATCACTATTGAAAATTTGCTTATGTATAACTTACTAAAGCACTGAAAGTGTGCATTGCATAACTGTGCTTTGATCAAGTCCAAGAAATGTGCCTTGTGTCAAGCCAAGACAGGCTTTAAAATAATGATATGATTGCTATGAGCTTCAGTCGTATAATAGAATGCCTTTGGCATAAGATTTTACATCTCTCAGGAAATACAAACTTTAGGAGGGCATATTTAATGTCTCATTCGTTAGTCCAGGATAAAAAGTGGTTCCATGACAATACAAGCCTACTGAGCTGCCAGAGGGGGAGAGGCTCAGGTGTTCAAACTGCACCTGGAATTATTTGCAGAATTAGGAAATAGATGTGCAGCACCAAACCCTTACTGGGGCTGAACATGCAAGTGAAAAGAAATTAGAAACTAATGAATTTGGGGGTTGGCTTTTTAATGACTTAATGTGAGGTGTCTTTGCATTGTGATCACTGACAATAAAAATCCTAACTAAAATGCTAAAGTAAATTTTCAGAATGTTCTGCTAAAAAGTATGTAAAATCTTGATACAAAATCCAGATTCTTTACCTACGTTATTATTTCTGATTACGTTCTTTTGACAAAACATTAATAATTGTCTGCATTGATAGTATTTAATTTTAATCTTCTGTCTTTTAATTCTTTACTGAAAACGAATCAGAGGCTTAAACTTGAATTTAACTACAGAATACTCAAAAAATATTCTTGTGTTAGTGTGCATAAGCAACACAAGGTTTCTCAAGACCTGGAATGCTGGAAGGAGGACACATTATGAAAGCAGGATGAAATCTGATCTCCCCACCAAAGTGCAGTCATTGTATTTAAAGGATAACGAACCTAAGAAAGCTAAGCAGATACGGTTTTGTCTGATTACCAGAGCAGTTATGTTTCTCCATATCTCCTGGGCCTTACCTCTGCTCTGTATCTTGTACGAAGTGGAAGACTAGCTTGTAGTTATTTGATCCAAGGTGCTGCAGTTTAGCCTCAATGGATCATCACAAAATCTAATCTGTTAGTCACGCAAGGTGTCCCCTTTGGCAGTGGCCTAGGGAGGTGCCATCTAGAGAGATAATTTCTTTGGTATTTCCATGTAGATAAACTATTTTTGTGTCTGTCTGCTCTCAGGTTCTTAAATGTGGAATTGGCAGACAACAGGTTTTAAGTCTTTCATCCGACTCCTCCAGTAAGTTTAAGCCTACATGAGAGGCCCAATGAGTAGTCCCTGTGAAGCTAAGCAGGTGTTAGCGGCTTGCATATTTGGCTGTGTAGTACTGTGTTCACAGGTGTAAGTATTTTTCATGGAGCTTGTAATATGAGGAAAGATGCATTTTTATGCTCCTTGCGTTAAACTATTCTGTCTTACAGCTACCTTAGCTGTGCAGTATTTTGAAACGTTTGCTTCCACGCTTACAAATTTTAGGTGAAAGCAAACAGTCCCAGAAATTATTCTTTCAAAGGGCTAGTAGTTTCATATTTTGGATTAAAGTAGCCCTCTATTAAATAACCATGCAAAGCCTTATTCTTACTTTGCTTTAAAAGATGGAGGAAACAAAAACAAAACCAAAAAATCTTGGTCCCTCATAGCCTTAAATTTTTTCAAGGCACTCCAGAGAAGGTCACCTCTTCAGACACAAGGCACTTTCCTTGGTTTGGTTGCTTCTGTTTCCTTTTTTTTTTTTCCCAGTAAAATTTGCTTTTGTTGTCGTGTTTTGTCCTACTTTGTTTTATGTTGCGGGTTGATAGGACCTGGATAAGACCCAGGACGACTTACTGAAACACCAGGCTAGCATTAGTGAGCTCAAGCGCAATTTCATGGAATCCACACCTGAACCACGCCCAAATGAGTGGGAAAAGCGGCGTATCACACCTCTGTCCCTTCAGGCACAAGGGGTATGTCACTACAGACACCTCTCTGCATGCGTTCCCATACAAGTCTCTATGTAATACAGTAAATGCAGTTTGTCCTTTAGATTAACATTTTATTTGTCTAATGTAGTATTTGTTTATACTAAGCATATATTAACTTTTTTACCACTTACCCTTGGACCTGACTTTTAAATAGTGTAATTTTATTTTTCTACATGAGCAACTGAATTAGAAGAAAATGGAAGTGATGGCAACATTTTCCTGTATATTAAGGCCATCTTAAATTTCACTCTGATTTACACAAACTGATGGCCATAATTTTTCAATGACAGTAGAACTTTTTCCTCCTTTTTCTTTTTCACTCTTCATAGACAGCTTGTGCATAAATATACAGTCTGTGTGTTGTTTCAGAAAGACCTTCATGATCAGTTAATTTACAGTGTCGACTTCTTCAGAACACTTTTAATGTAGTTGCTAAAATTTACTTTCTTAGTCTTCAAAAGTCTATAAAATTACTTAATCTACATTTTCTCTATACCTCCTTTCTGACTAACATTGAATCAGCATAATGGAAAACAGTTTTCTACCAATATCATCCTGAATGCTTGTGGCAAGAAAACTACCCAAATAAATTTCTCTTGCTGTTGAGAAACTTTTAGTTTTATTTGGTTATTTGCTGCTTCTATCATAGAGTAGAAGAGCAAACCAATGTTCAAAAGCAATCAGTTTATGTTGTGTTGTTATCCTTTTCTGTCAGTATGGTTCCCATCCTTCCCTCCCTAAATGTATTGTCCTATCCCCTTAAATTCCTAAGCATTCTTTTCAGTCCACAGAGAGGTGTGCTTTCAGTTAAGCAGGCTTGATGCTACCAAATTATTTTTATTAATAGGACATCATTTCAGTAGGATATATAAGCAATCTGAACAGTTACTGATTCTACAGACCACTCCTTTAATGGCTATTTTGTTAATTTGCGGTCACTGCCAAGAAATTCCTCAAATTCCTGAGTAGTATCTTAATATTTCTATACATAGTGGTATATGAATAGGTGCAACTGTTGGTCATATTTTCAAATATTCGTGACACATAGGTTCATTTAATAGCTATAAATATATTTTTTGTTAAAAGAGACATCTGTGTAAAAGTGGGACTTTATTATGTGGTTGTATGTATTTTCTGTGTTGATTTCTTTGTATTGAAGTTGAGATCCCCCTCCAAGTTATTTTATCTATTTTTTCCCCCACATCTAGTATATTCTGTCACTTTCAGATGGTTTGGTTTTATGTATATGGTGTATGTCTGTCTCATTGCTTGTTTATTTATACTGGTTTTATAAAATGAAAACTAAATAGAAAAAAGGGGACTACATTTTCCAAGTGAAAACACTGCCTGGGAAGGAGAAACAATGGATTGCAATGCCATGGATTGCTGGAGCAAAACCGGAGGAAACCAATAAGGTGGCTGCCCTGAAACCTCCTGCCTTTTCGCTGTATCTGCTGTGGGCTAGCTTGGGCGCTTCTTTCTTTTTTCTTTCCTCTTTTTTTTCCCTTGGTGGAAATAACTTTTTTAAATCAGTACTGAAAGGAGAATGGTGGGTTGTAAACCAGGATCTCTGTGTGTGTACATGTGTATATACACACATATATGAATGCCAGCAACATTTAGCTTAAACATCAAACTAACCATGAAGTTTTGAATTGCTACTATTTGAAAAGAAAACCAATTTTTCACTGGAAAATTACTGTATTTGATGTGACAAGGATGACAGCAAAATATGTATTTCCATTCTGTATGGAAATAATTGCCTGCAGTTTTGTGACACTTCATACAAGAACTTGCATTTTGTGTTCACTCTGTAACCATTACTCAAATCAGTAATGCCGTATAAGCAGCTTTGTTTCAAAGGCAGCCTGTTTCTGAGTACCTCCACACTTCTGTACTTCTCATCCAGGAAAAGTGGGAGGTTTTGTCCCTGATAAGCTGCTTTAACATCTATGCAATAAAAAAAAAATATAACCAATGGAACTAGCAGTAGTGTGATAGTCATGATGAGTAGCAGTTGTGCCATTGCTTTTTTCCTTACTTTGGGTCTGTTAGGTTAATGCAAAGCTGTCAGTCCTATTTCAGTAACATATATAAATACGATGATTGGGAAACTGTTTCCATCCTGAATTATTTATCGATGGATGCAGAGAAGTCTGTGTTCAAGTTTTTTGTTACCCCCAGTTTATAAACTTGCTGGTATTAGTAAACTAATACATTGCTCAGTCATATCTCTGAACTGTATGTATCCTTGCCTGTCCTTTAGGATAGGTGAACAA
The DNA here is from genome assembly GCA_013400415.1 of Scytalopus superciliaris. Taxonomy (NCBI): domain Eukaryota; kingdom Metazoa; phylum Chordata; class Aves; order Passeriformes; family Rhinocryptidae; genus Scytalopus; species Scytalopus superciliaris. Next base: position 73,001 of record VXBX01001880.1, read on the forward strand.
TAGTTGAGAATAAAGCAGGGATGCTACTGCTAATATTCTTTCTTCTTGTGCTTTTGCTCCAGTGAAAATACTTGCAAATAAGTAATATTCTGTGTATGAGAAATTTTATTCTGGGTACCTCTTATTTATTCCACTGTTCTATATCACCATACTCTAAAAAAGTGCACAGCATCTGTGACTTAATTAACCAAAGATCATGCCACGTTGATATGTATGTCATAAATAAATATGTGAAATGTTTTTCTTTTATGGATACTCATAACATTTTTTTCTTTAATCCATCCCCTGCAGCCTGTAAATAATATTTCATATTAGAGTGTATGACTGTGTATTGGAAGGAGTTTGTCGGGAATTTAAACATCTTCACAGGCTGGTACAAAACTGATGAAAAGTGCCAATTCTATCAATACATTGAATAATTTTTACTAAACAACTCCTCAGGGAACAGAGGTTTCCTTTGAAAAGACTGGAAAACCCAAAAATTTGAAGGCATTAAAATGCAAACAGATAGGTGTGGTATGTGCCTGTCTTTATATATAAGGGGGGGAGGGAGGGAGAAAGAGATGCACACAGTCTAACCACATACTACACAAGATTTTGTTTTTCCCCTGCTTTTTTTAATGCTTTGAGTGGTCAGGAAACAAGGTACCAGAGTACAGTAAAAGGAGGATCATGAACATTTTTGCCTTTTGATGTAATCTGTTAATAGATGAACATTTATTGTGTGTAGTAAACTAGGGAAAGAAAGTGGGGGTGAGAAGCACATTGTCTTGATGCATATTGTGTTGCATGAAGTCAGATTAATAAATTAAATTCCCATTAACTTAGCCACTTTTGAGATAAGCTTTGAATTTCATTTTGGAAAACAATATAGGGATTCTTTTTCTCCTCCTTTGTTCTTCTGCATGCCATATGTGTTGTAGTGGATGTGCAGTAGCATGGTGTAAATTCTGCCACTTCGGATTCTGCATGGCTGCTCCCACGGTGGATCCACACGGCCTGCAGCTCTCTGCATGGCACCTTGGCTTTCCTCTGGCGTGTGCTTCTGACGTGGCTCTCTGTAATGCCCTTCTCTCAGACTGCAGTGTATCTTACGGAATGTTGTCAAAATGTGTGTTATGTCCATGTTAAATATTTGTATGGTGGCGGCTTTTTATTTTAACCTCCTCTAATGAGAGCTTGCGGAGAGAAATCTGGAATAAAGAATTGTAGCCTTTTCAGAGGGCTTATACATAACCACATGAGTTTTTAAAGTTTTTTTATCCACACAGATGTATAGTCCTACGGAAAATAGTCCAGACTATGAGTATAACTTATGCTTTAAAATAGTGATACTACCCTTTTATGTATGTTTGAATAAAAAGAGTTTTCCCACTAAAATGGGAAAGGCTTTTTGAATTTTTTTTTTAATAGAAACAAATTTGCCTAGGTTATTTAAGCATTTGAAAAGCATAATATATAACATTTATTATAAAGAAATAAGAAATATTATAACACTTGAGCATCGTGGGTATGTATTCCAAGCAAACGTGTCTGTACCCTCGGGGCTCTGAGCCAGCTGGGCATTAAAAGGTGTCAAAAATGGATTTTCAAACGGGAAGAAAACCCCAGCAGCAAACAGGGAGTTGGTACCCAGGCGCAGTGCTGGGTGGGATGTCGGTGCGGCTGTGATGCCTGCGCTCCCCCCGCGCCCGTGCCACGCCTCTCTCTCGCCAAGCCTTCCCCTTGTAGGTGGCTGCCGCTCTGCCCGCCGCTGTCTAATTCTGTCCTTTCCCTTCTCTGACCCGTCTAGAGCCTAGAAGAGGAGATAACCTCCATTTTGTTTAGTAAGGAGGGCTTTGGCGCCAGCTCCGGAGGGCCCTTCGCCGCCGCCAGCCCGGGGCCAGCAGAGGGCGCTGCGGGGGAACAGACCGGCGCGGGCGCGCCGCCCCAGGTGCTTGGGCTGGGCTCGGCATCCCCCGCGCTGCGAGCCAGGGACAGAGTGCGTCTGTCTCAGGGGGCACGGACAGAGTGCTAGGGGGCATAGGGCTGACTCGGAGACCCTCCGGGAATAGCAGAGAGTCCGTGCTTGTTCAAGCTTACCCTCCGTAGGTGCCTCGCTTGGTAAACAGCAATAAAAGCTAGGATTAAGTCACAGATGATGTGTTGATTTTTCTATGCTTATAATTTGAACTGCAGACCGTTCACTAAAAATGCATTAGATTAAAAACAAAAACACCACCCTAACTGCCTAATACATCATTTACAGTGGGCTCTCTGGGATATCCATCACAGATCCTTTTGTTATGGCACAAATGCTAATATAGCTGCTTTAATATCATTGTTTTGGCTCCAAACGGAATTATAATGGATCTTCTTGGTAATCATGTATTGCTACTCTGACAACTTACCACCCTAAACAGCCTCCCTCTTGTTATCTATTAGGTTTCATAAAGTAACAGACCAAAGACAAACAACTATTAAAACCCCTACAATAATGTATTTCTTACTATTTTTAATTATGATAAACTGCTAGTAGGATGTTTGCTTTTTCTTTTTACTTTAATATTTATTCTTAATTCTTGATTTAACTGAGCAAAGTAACTGCCTCGGTAGCATCGCTGGCCGGTGCAGTCATGCTTTTTGTTTTCAGGCTTTCATAATTAAATTTTATGCCAATTAATAATATCCATAATTCTTACCTACTTTTGATCAAATATTTCAAAGAAGTGTAAGGAAATGAGCATAGTTTTATGTGAATCTTGCAGTGAATACACAGTATCTGCCTAGTATATACATTCTTAAAAGCTTGCTTGGAGGATGTTGCACTGTTGAAAAAGGTTATGCATTGATTTTTGTCCTCTGATTGCTTTTTGTTTCACAGAGACATGCTTCCAGAGCAGAAGGGCCTTGTACTGGAGTCAGCGATGCTGATAAGGTTCTACAGATTTTTTCCATGACTAAATTAGGCTCTTAACTCTTCCAATCCATCTTCATTCTTTCCTTACTTCCTTTTTCAGTTAACCGTCACAACCATCTTTTGTCTTGTACATGACATGAACCAGCCATAAGCTAATTTTGTTTTCATCATTTTAATTTATTCATATGCTCTGCTTTTTTTTTTCCCCCCTCATCCATGTTTTTTTGTGCAGAGTTCACATGAGACTCTGGACATAGTGGAGGAGAAGAAGCAGGCAGAGTTTGGGATAGAAGAAACAATAGTCGTAGACGAAACCAACAGAGGGAAAATGCAAGTTGCCACTGATGCTGGGGAAACATGTAAGGTGGAGCATCTGTCAAAAAAGGACTCTTCATCATTGCCGTCAGATAGTAGCAGCAGCAGCAGTAGTAGTGAGAGTGAGGATGAAGAGGTGGGAGAATACCAGCCACATCATAGGGCAATTGAGGAAGTCATCAGGGAAGAACAGGAAGAAGAGGAAGACATGAAGAGGAAAGAACATGAAGAAAAAATGCAGCATGTGGAAGCCACACCAGAAGGCAGTAAACTAAATGTACCAGTTGAGCACACACAAGTTACAGCTGAAGATTTGGTCCAGAAAAATACAGTTACTGTAGCTACAGAGGAGAAGAAATTATCAGAGCAAATTAAGCAAGATTTAGGTGAAGAAAAAGAGGAGGAACAGCTCAGACTCAATGGAGATGTGTCTCATGTTGACATTGATGTTGCACCACAATTAATTTGTTGTTCTGAGGTAAATGGTAGAACAGTATGACAACTAGATTAAGCGGAGATATTTCTTGGGGTGAAAATATACCTGCCTTTCTTCTTCTCCTATTCCTCCACATCTTCTGGCATCCAACAAGATTCAGATCATTTGGAAGGGGAAACCATTGATGAGCAGTGAAATTCTGTCTCCTTCAGTTATGGTTTCTGACTTTTTGCTAGAACTGAGTGAGAATCACCAGTAATGCAAACCTTCCGAAGACTGATATCTCCTTTTTTTATCTCCTCCTTATTTTATATGCACATACATAATGTATGTTTATTATTTACATGTTTCAAATGTTTTAAGTCTTGTCTTGTCTATTTGTCAATTGTTTTTGACAAGTCCATGACATGTAATTGTGATTGGGAAGCTATTGACAATTGAAATTAGAAAACACCCGTCACAAATTTTTGTTCCTTTTTCACTCCTTATTACTCACTGATTTTGTTGCCTTTTTTTTTTTTTCTCATTCTATAAGACATTACAAATTTATAGGCTAGAATATCTATGGCTAGAAACTGCATAGGTGAGAACACTGCATTGTTGTGTGGTGAGGCACATATCACAATGTTTCTGTGGAGTCTAGGGCAGTAGATTTTAAGGAGAGAATGCATGAGTTCTAGAACTCATTACTGGACAAACTTTATAAAGAAGCAGAAAGGGAAAAAGTGAAGGGCAGGAATATATATCTTTGTAAAGTTGTCATAATCTTCTGAGTTTTTCAACAATTAGATGGGGGTATGGGGGTTTTTTGGTATCTATCTACTTGTTTTATTGGTGGCAAGTTTTTTTCTTTACTTTTGAATCTAAGCAGGTTTTTGCATATGTAGCTGTTATGATTAACGATGTAGAAGAATTAGTGTATTAGACCTTTAAAATTTGCAGGTACTCATGCTTCAGTATAACATAGATAGTTTAGGGGAAGGGGAGAAGGACTGTTGTGTGTGCAAATGTGTAGAGGGAAAGGAGGAGTGGTTTGGTTTTTTTCCTGGGATTTCATCCCATGTGTATCCAAAATCAATGGGACAAAGCAGGTGGATGCATGTAGAAAAATACCAAAAGTCCTTTAGTTCTTAAAAATACTGGAAATCTGCTTCAATAAGATAAGTCATGAATTCTCTAGCTTAGACACCCTGGGTTAATGGCTTCCTTTGTGATATTGCAGAGATATTGGCTAACTCTAAATCATTAAAATGGCTTTTTAGGATCTTTGTCAAAAGAAGTAATTGAATTACAGAATTACTGAGTTGAATTTAGACTGCATAAAACCCAATTGTCAAAGTTGTTTTTCTGTTCCAGAAGTAGTGAATATTAGAAGTTAAACTTTTAGGTAATTTGCTTGGAATTCCTAGTTCTGATTTGCAGCCTAAAGAATTACAGGTATTTTCCCAGATTAATTCTCATATGAAGTTTATCCATCTGAGCTAGTTACCAGTTTCCTTATGCAAACTAAGATTTTATTTTTTTTTCCTAGTGATGGCTTTTACACATTTTCAATACATGTGTTGCAGCTTTGTTTTAGCAGTTGCCCTTTCTTATATGTACTGTTGGCCGAAACACTAAACTTTGGCAAGGTTATTAGGACACTAAATTTTCTTACAGTGTTATGTAGATAGATGTGTCTAGAGAGTCGATGTATTAATCTTCATTTTATTTTGCTTATTTATTGCATGTTTTTTGATTGGGAAGCCAGCCAAATACTTATCTTACTGTTATGATTTTCTTGAGCTTTTGGTTGTGCTTTCTTGGTCCACTTTACAAACTTGGTCTGACTTTTGAATTGATTGGCTATTTCTTGCATCACAGCCTCCTGTAGTGAAAACAGAGATGGTAACCATTTCAGATGCCACACAGAGAACTGAAATCTCCACTAAAGAAATTCCAATTGTGCAAACAGAAACTAAAACTATCACATATGAATCTTCACAGGTATGGCAACTGTGTGATATTGTTTGCAATCTTATTTTTATTCTGATTATGTAGATGAAAATAGATAATGTCCAGAAATGCTTTTCAAAAGCACATGCTTTTTTCCTGGCAAGTAAGATTATATTTTGGCTATGAATTAGATAAGTGAAATGTTTGTAGACAAACCAGTAATACTTCAGAAGTTCTAATTGGTTTTTTTTTAAATAAATATTTAATTGCTGTATGCAAATTTATAACTAATTTTTAGTTTTGGAAACTCGATTAAAGTATCCCGTTGCTCCTGAAAGGAACATGTAACTAATCATGAAGTTTGCACAGGAATGAGCCATAACAATAGTCTTACATGACTCTGTAAACTTGGATGGCATCTATTTAGATTTCAGTTCTAACTGAACTAAAGAATGGCTAAATCAGCCTTTTCTCTCGTGAAAACAAAATTTTTAGATGCCAAAATACAGAAATACCTTTTTTTCCTTACAGCTTGATGGCAGCGCTGGTGGCGATGCCGGCACGCTGGTGAGTGCACAGACAATTACGTCAGAGTCCGTTTCCACTACCACAACTACACACATCACAAAGGTAAAACCGTATGTATTGCCTTTCTTAACTAAAAAAAGACATCAAACCCTCAAAACGCAGTCTTGCATGAAGTTTCTCATATATCTGCTAATTCATTGAAGAAAACTGACTTGAAATGGGTTGGCTTCATTCCAAGCATGTGTGAGAGTTCATCTTTCTGTGCACAGATTTTTGAACAGAGAAGCCCTAATAATAAGCAGGAGTATCTGGGAACAGGACAAGGAAAGAGGGGAAAGTATGATTAGTGGGGTTTTTAGTACTTCATATAGGCTTTATTTTAGTGTCTAACGAGTGAGTATGTAACTAAAATTTTACAGTTTCAGTCCTGTCATCAATCACTGATATCCTACAGAATCTTTGCTAATGTAATTGGTTAGTGTGAGGTCTGCAGGAGCCCAGCTAAGGGCATCAGTTAGAAGAATAAACTGAAACAGTGTTTTCTCCACCTTTGCATTGATGATCCTTGTGCTGCTGGGTTTGGAGCTTATTTAAAAACATATCTTTCCACTAGATGACTTTGCAGGCATACTGGGTGCTGAATTACTTGCTCTGCATTCCATTCTTGAAAAGGAAAGGAAAACTCTGTGTTAACAGGATATCACATCTGTTTCTGTCTTCATGGGATATTTCATGCCAGAGTATGTTAGAACTACCAAAGCACTGTGATGATTATTATTAATTTATGTAAATATTTGTCAAATGTTAGGCATGCCTAAACAACAGAGTTTTGAACTCTTGTCTTTGAACTTTTAACATCTTTTTCCAAGAAAATTACAGAAAGCATTGTTTAGGGTAAAGCAAAAGGGAAGAGGGAAGCAAAGTATGAATTTAGAATTTCTTTCCCTCCTCCAAGACACAAGTTTCACAACATGGCAGAATCGAACAATAATTCACTGCTCACTGGATATATTTTCTAAAGATTGAAATATTCTGAAGATTGAAAATTATATTCATAGAATAACAGTGGAAGGATAATGTCAGAAAGTGAATCACATGAAATAAGGAATCTCAGAATTGAAAATGAGTATGTTTGGTTATACAGACTAGTCATCAGGTCTTTTTCAGTCTCCTGCTCCCTTTTGCAAGCATTAGGCCACCACCACTTTTGGGAAAAGTCTTTATTCAAGAAATTGAACCACAGTTTCAAGGGGAAGTGTATATTTACTCGCCAAGGTCAGATATCAAAAAATCCTGCTTTTTGGAATGAGCAATTAAAGAAAACAGTTTCAGTATTGTCTTCTACTAAAATATTACTGGCATTACCATGATGCAGCAGATCCTTGTCTTTTTTGAATTGATGATACGATACATATTTGGTAACAAGACTGAATTTTCTAAACTAACTTTGTTTTACATCCCAAACTGTTCATTATTGATAAAGGGACCTGCCAAAGTACTTTCAGTATTCTAAAGGTTTTTTTAACAGAGTGATCTTGGATCTTGTCTAGTATGCTCAGTATTAACAGAGTGATCTTGGATCTTGTCTAGTATGCTCAGTATATCTTAAGTAATAGTTTATTCTTTTCTCATATACAGGCTGATTAAAAAGAAAGGCAAACAATGTTATTTCTGTGAGGAATTTTTTATAAGCTAATCTTTAGAGTAAGAAATGAAGAAACAAAGCACAAAACTATTCAGCAATATGAAATTTGTTTGAAAATACCTCACAAAGGTCCTTGAATGGCAGAACTGAAAACCGGATCTTCTTTGTATTTAGTGGCATGGGAATTATGACTGAGGAGAGGCCCATGATAGATGGGTTGAAATAAGAGAAGACTCCTGGAATTTCAGTGTTTTATGGTGGAAGAAGCTAGAATTGCAGCTTGTCAAGCTTGGGCTCCAGTATCAGAAGTAATTCTCAATTGCTTGATTTTTCTCACATCTAGCAATTGCTAGAATGTGACTGTGTAACTGAAAGAGGAAAGGATGATTTAGCACTGAGAACATTTACTACCAATGGCAGCTCAGACACAGAAATCATTCTGCTTCAGTGCAACAGAAAGGAGTGCTTTGTAGAAGTACAGAATAATTACAAGGATTTTTTTTTTTTGTTTTTGTTTTTTTTTTTCCCTTGCCATCTGTAGATGGTAAAAGGTGGAGTATCAGAAACAAGAATTGAGAAGCGGATTGTCATTACTGGAGATGCAGATATTGACCATGATGAGGTAAGTATGTGAACTGTTAACACTTACAATGTGGTTTTTGTAGTCCAGTGAGATCTAGATGGTATTTCAGAAACCTAAAGTAGAGAAGTTGAATGAGAGGATGTGCAAAGACCCTGAGACAGTTAATTGTGCCATAGTTATTAAGCAATCATGTTTTGTGCATAAGGAGCCTTTTGAATATAAGTGAAATCAAAACAGCATTTGTAAATTTGCGTTATAGATCATGTGAATGGATTTTTACTGTTTTTAAAGGGATTGCTTTTTTTGGAGGAGACCCAGTTTATTTAGTGCAGCTTTTGCCATTGGGAGGAAGAGCATTATTGAAATAATCTTATTTTGATATGTTAATCTGTATAGATGGGAGTCTCTACTGCGTTGTGTCAGCAGCATCTGAATGCAGCGCTCATTTTGACTGAGAACTTTGGAATACATTAAAACATAAACTGCTCAAATTTAAAAATTAGTTTTTGATCTGTATTTGTAGAATTATGTGTAACAAAAGTGATTGTTGATCTGCTGGAATCTTACGTAAGTACCTTTCATCTCCATCAGTTGTAAAGCAGTATTATACAGCATGTTAGAAACTAAGGTTAAAATCATTTCTATTGCCCTATTAATAGGCTAAATTTAAGCAGTACACAGGAAAATAATTGAGCAAACTCAATTATCTAGTCTTTGTAGTGATGATTACACAATTTTTGTTTCATCTAAGAAACTGTAGCAACAAAGGCAATCAACAGTGACTTGATAATACAAATTAAAAAGTCTACTTTCTGCATAAAGTTGCAGTGAATCCATATCTAACTTTATGAAAGCTACACAAATCATCATAACAGGCTTTAATTTAACTTCTGAATTGTAATATACTGAGAGTTCTCAAGGAATTTATTTTTACATTTTGATTTGCCTCCAGAAAGTGGCTCTTGACAAGTTGAATCTCTTCTTGAAACTCATAATTAAATGACAGAGCTGTTTAGTATCAGGCTCTTGTTTGCTTTGACACATGCACTTCAGATGTCTGGAAAGGTCACACAGTACCTTTCATATACCAGACAATTCTCTAAGTCCTTCTTTGTTCTGAGGTAACTGAGAAATTAAGTAAAAAAAAAAGGAAATTATTAAAAAGGAGGTAAAAAATAGAATTCTAGTCACTGAAGTTTGAAGCAGCAGTGAGCAGCCTTTAAGAGATTTAAGAAATAGCTACTACTTTCTCTTCAATGACTGTGGAGCTCCTTAAATGCCCAAACTACATGCTGGATGTTTTTCTTTTGCCTTTTAGCTCCCTCTATCACTAAAACAGTTTTCAATAGGAAAATAATACTCTAATTAGGAGTTTCAGAATACAAATGCTTGTATTAAGTTGTAATTTAACAGTTTTAGGCAGGGTTTTTTCATTGTTTATTGGTTTGATTATAAACATTGATTCTTAAATCTTAACAAGCACTTTTTTAGAAATCATCTTTTGTACTACAGAGTTTACACTGGGCATACTGTAAAAGGGAAACTATTAAAATATAGCTAGGATTAATACTTAGGCAAACATTAGTATTGTACCAGTGCACACTGTGTGTTCTGTACGTATTTCCTTAACAGGACTTCAAATTCATTATCATGTAGTTGGGGTGGCTGATGTTGTTTTCAGTGTCTCTTCAGAATTAGTTATTTCTTCTCTCCTCAACACCTATAGCTCAGGAGATTGCCACTTTTCTCAATTAAGCTAATCGTTTTTGTTGCATTATATTTTTCTTGCACCTCAGAATATCTTGAGGGGGTTTTTTTAAGTTGTGGTTGATATAAAGGTGAATAGTGAGCTCACTGTTGCCTCAGAAATGCCTTCCATTGTCTTCTGGCTTTTTCTTGTATTAAGTCCAGCAGTAATACAGCTCACTGAAATAGGATGTAGATCAGGGCAAGGAATAGAAGGTCCGCCAGTGCCCTTTTACCTGTTTTGACTGAGAGGCTGCTCTTACGTGGGTAACTGTTATGTAGAATAGACTATTACATTCCAGTGGAAGGGACCTACAGTGGTCGTCTACTATATTTGTACATCTCTTAAGATGATAAAATTTCTTAAAATGTGGAGGGGAAGTTAGAAGAAACTGAATAATACTTATATTTGCACTTCCCTGCATTAAGCTAGAGAAATTTCTCTTTAACTGGTACAAGAAGAAAAATGAGATTCTTGTGCTGAGAAAGAAATTCGTTATGATCTTCTTCAGAGTTTCAGTACCATACTTAGTATACATTCCAAAGTATCTTTCTATTTTGTTCAGGAAACTGAAGGGAACTCCTGTTTTTCTGTACTGTCTTACATTTTGTTAAGGCTTTATTTGCTAGCTCTCTTGCAGAAGTTCAAAAACTTCTGGGATATAAGAATACTTTTTTCTCCTGAGATGAGCTAGAAAAGTTATTTTACAACTTTACAGTTATTTGTTACTTCCTGGAAATCCTGGTAAATTTTTAGCATAGTGGGTTGGGTTTTTTCTTTTGTTTCGGTTTTGTGTTTTGGGAGTTGGTTTGATTTTTGGTTGGTTTTTGTTTTTGTCTTGTTAACCCTTGATCCCTTCTCAAGTTCAGGAATTTACAGTACTGAAAAATCATAACCACATTTTCCAAAGCTACTCTGCCATTCTCTGGAATATCCTTTGAATATCCACATGAATATCCTTTTGGTGTTGTTGAGTTCCATATTTCAAATACATTTGCAGGCCCTGGCACAGGCAATCAAAGAAGCCAAAGAACAGCACCCTGACATGTCTGTGACAAGAGTGGTGGTGCACAAAGAAACTGAACTTGCTGAGGAAGATGAATAGTAAAATCAAAAATGTTCTCACGCAAATACTTCAGGTAAGCTTAGGTATATAATTGACATAGGAAAATGTAGCATCAGTTTTCTGTTGGATTCATGTCTTTCAGCTGAAAAATGTGGGCATCTTTGAGATAGCCTATCATTAAAGAGTGAGTTGAAACAGGTGCTGATATAATTCTGTATGTGTAAGAATTTTTATCTTAAGTCCAACATGACACTAATTTTAGTTGCAAATGTTCCTATATATGTCTCTCAGCCTTGTCACAGTACTCTCATGGCATTTCCTATGATGTTTGGTCAAGATGATGTAGTTTATGTTGAAGTGAGTTTGGGCTATTTCTGCAAAATATAAAGGATGTGTCACATTTCTCTGTTTACCTGGACAGTTACAATCCTAGCCTTATATCTTGCTTGTGTAGTGGGGAGACTGTGTAGTTAGTTCCCAGTAGTGAAAGGACACTCTTGGACATTTGAATTTAGCCAGTTAATTCTTATTCCTAAACATACTGAAACATTTGACCTTTTATCATTTTCCCAGGCGAGAAGGTAAATGCATTGCAAGCTCAAGTTTTAAAGCCTTTTATCAATTGAAAGAGCTGTTTGAAGGACTGTCAGTTTATTAGGCCCTCCTTTCTAGGAATACAAAAAAAGAATGAGAAAACCCATAATACTGTCCCTGCTTCATGTATTCAATAGAAAAATCAGGATGAACACTAAATAAATCTGCTGTTGTACTCGTTATAGGCTAATGTCTTAGAGCTCAGTCACCGTTTGGGGGTGTAAAGCTTCAGATTTCCTTTGCTTGTCACACTGTTGATTGGAGACTCAAGCTTCAGTTTTCTTTCAAACTTGATGATTTGTAGATTTTGTAGATTTGGATTCAAGAAAAAGGTTTTGTGTGGGATGGTTAAATATCAATGGGAGACATTTATAAAAAAGTCATGATTCTTATTTCCTCAGCTCTGTATTTTATACAGTGGTGGTTGTAGCCTGTGGACAAGAGACTTCTAGATCCCATGGAGGCATGCATTCCCTTGGTATCAAACAAAGCTTTTTACCAAAGGAAAGTACCTGCCAAAAATTTTAACCTGCAGCTTTAGCAGACTTCCAAACAGCATGAGCACAGTCATGAAGTGCCAGGAATATATGAAAAATGAGACACTGACTTGATTCCAAATTTGATGTAATCTACTATAGAGGAGGATGTTTTTCACATAATCCTGATAATTTGTCATGTTGGAAAAGATCCATTTTATTCCTGTGCCTGAATTTCCTAAGACATAAAGATTTCATTGTCAAGTATCACTTCTGGGATCCAGAAGATAAAAGATGCAAGTATCAGTTTGAGAGGATATGAAGGGTATCCGTTGAATGCTCTTCCATGGAAGAAGACCATTATCATGGAATCAGAGTCCTCCCGAATTAGTCTGATCACAATGCATATTTTCAGCTGAAAGAAATAGACTAAAGCTTTAGTCCTTAACCTACCTACAAATATCTCTTAATGTCTGGATAGTAGTGGAGGTGCTCTGGCTGGGGAAAAGGACAGCTAATATACATTGCCAGCGCTGACATTCATATGATAAGAGACTGCATGTGGTGATGTATTGGGGAGGGAATTCTCATCTGCTGGCAGAACTGTTGGGTTTCACCACTGCACATACAAGTCTTCTGGGAGTTTGCCCTGAACTCCTGCTACCTTTAGCACTGCATAGAGCAGCAGCGTTGAATGCCATGAAAAAGTCTGTGAGGGTAAGAGTAGGATATCTGCTCCCTGTCGGTGGACAGAAAGTTTATCCACCTTCTCTGTCAAAGTGGTTCCAGTTGCTTTTCCTGGCCTCATACAGATTGTGCTAGAACTACAGTGTTTGTTTTGATCATGTGTGTTTAGATGGTATCTTCTGGCCAGTTTTCCTCTGAAGTGTATAAATTTACATAATTTTTCAGGATCTAAATCACAGTGGAACTAAGTTTGAGCTGCCTCCTAGAAAAGTCTTCAGATTTGGTCAGACTATTGTGTGTTTGAAAAAGAAATGAAAGATTTTTTGTTCATAAATATACAAGCCAGGAAAACAGCATGGATCAAGTTTGGAAATACTAGATCAACAGTTGCCTGGATATTAATGTTATAGCATTAATACTTTTAAAAATTATTTTCACATAAGATAATGCTAGAAACTGTGGAAATAACAAAGGAGATGGTGGTTATTTGTGAGGAAAGATTGGGAAAAAGCACAAAAAATTAGGAATGCTCCACAAATCTCTGTATATTTTTTCACTGTACCTTTGTTTCAATGTTCAGTTGGGTTTGTTTTGCAGCTTTGTTGCTTAGTGACACTGAAAACAAGTACAGCATGCATGCTCCAGCTTTGTTTTGAAAGCACAGGAGAGGACTGTACTGAACTGTGAGACAGGGGGATGTGGATGAGTCCCTACATCATATAAATGCTCCAGGAGGCTTGGAAAAATCCACATAACTTCTGTGAGAGCTACCTGTAGTAAGGAGAATGCCTGTAGTTTGGGTAATTTCACTGATTCCTTGGTACACAGCAACATTTAAACATGCAAACTCAAATCATCCCTCATGTATTTCCAGCATTTACATCACAGGATTTAAGGTAGGAAGATACACTGGAACAGCAGAAGAGATCCCTTGTATTTGCAGGGATTCCTATTATGATATGTGCTACCATCCCATTTTTTATTTATTATTAAGCAGTGTGAATTTAAATACTTTGGGAACAGGGATTGCTTCTTCTGTTATGTGTGTAGAATGTGCCAGTTTATTTATGCCACCTTAATCCAGAAAAGTGTCTTTCAAATCAGTGGTCAATCCCATAGAAGTAATTACACCTTTCTAGAAGGGACTGTGTCATGGGAGAAAAAAATTATCTTGGCAGGTTTGCACCATGTTTCTACATTAGTGGCCAGCTGCAAAGTTGATTATGTTCCTCCATCAAATATTTAAATACTTAGTAAAAATTTTATTCAGGAAAAGAATTCAAAGAATTCTTTCCTTTGTCTAAGAGTGGCAGGGTTTGCGTTTTTTAGAAACACACATTGTGAAATGGTGTTTGCAATGTATCAGAGTGTGTCATATGTTCTTGTCTGAGCTTGCCAATTGCTTTACAGGCTTATGGTCTGAAATACTTATGAAAGAATAAGAGAACATTTCTCCATGCTGCTTTTGTATCTGAGACCTGGGGACTTGTTTGAATGATTATGCCTTTCAGTTAAACATTAAGGAAAAAATTTAGATGTCTTAACAAACAAAGGCCACCTGAAGCATCTTGAGTATTGTTAAGAGCCCTTTGCTCTCCTGTAGTAACAACTGGAGGGCAGGTGGGACTGCAGAAACAGCTCTAGACAATTGAGCTTAGGCAGTGGATCATGCCATGAATTTTCAGTAGCTATAAGGTGATGAAAGCTGTGTCCTTATGACTACATCAATATTGTTCTTGTAGACTTGTTTTCTCCAATAAAAGTGAAAGAGACTGTTTTGATTCTCAGGAATTACTAAACTGAACAACTATCTTTGTATGTATGTACTAGATTGTGGATTAAAATTTTCAGTAAACTGTGCAAGTAAAGACTATTTAAATAACACGACAATTTTAGGAAGGAAAGAAAGCAAGATGAGTACTTGGAGAAAGTATGGTACTGTTTGCCTCATGATTGAAGGGGGTTTTAGTCGATGCAACAGTTATTTTATGAAATAGCCTTCCCTCCCTCCCAAAAAAACCCTGTCTAGAAAAAATTACTTTTTGACTCTGATGTGACATTCATGTAGTATCTGTGATGAATGCTTACGTGACCTTCTGTTTCACCTTTTTCTTCCAGAAATAAAGATGATACTGACCACGAAGAACTGTAAACATTCCAAGTCATCATTACCGAATCCACCAAGCCTAGTAGCGATGACCAGATATTCATGACTTAAATGCCAATACCAAACTCCATTTTAACATCTTTGGTCTATATTCCCTTACAATGTTTCTTGTTTATTTTTTTATAACCACTTCTTAACAATATTAGAAATTTTTTTAAATGAAGTTATAGAGAGTATGATCTTCTTTTGCACAAATACTTGTATTTTTGAAACTGATTCTTAATTATATGAAAGTGAACAAAAGTCTGTGAGGCATTGTTCACTGGAGCAGGTGGTAATTGTGCAGGAAGGAGGATCTTTACTAATTTAGATATAGGGTTTTTTTCAACTATTTCAAATGAAATCTCTTACTGGAGTAATTTACAGAATTTTTTTTCAGACTATTCAGGTAAATATGATATCACATAACAAAGTTTTTTATAAAAATACAACATTTGCTAAAATTTGAAAAAATATATTTCTTTGGATAAATTTTATACTGGTATCTCTGTAACTCTTTCTGTTCTAAGGTTCTCCTCTCTGTGGAGCAGAGATGGTATGGCAGTTTATAGAGGAGAAGGAGTTGCAGACACATTTCTTCTGACTGAGCACTGTGTTCTTTTTGCACTTTGGTGCCAATGCTCACCTTTTTGCAGACTTTTTTGCTGTCTGCAGCATTCCACATAAGGAAAGAAGGACGAACAAAATATCTTTCTCTTCTTCCAACAAGAGATGATCTAGGCAGCTTAAAACCGTAGTGCTTTTTTTCTTACTGTGTCCCAACTTCAATACTTCCATTATTTGAATACATGTGTAGAATGCTTGCTTGCTATTAAACTCACTGTTTCCATGTTAGAACTGACATTTCTGTATGGAGAAGGTAGACATTTCACATGCTTCCTCTAATGGTTAATGCAGGTTTTTAGGATACTGATTAAAAGAGTAAGATGGACTCCATTCATAAAGTAATGAGAGAGTACCATCAGTTGAGACTGCAATTGGGAAAACCTGTTAATTATATTGGGGTTTATTTTTAATTTGTTCTTGCAGGGGGGTTGTTTGTTTGGGTTTTTTTTTTTTTTTGCTGTTGACTCTGTGTATAGTTTAAATGCCAAATTAGATTTATAGCAGCTTGAAGTTGTATTAAGTGATATTTTGCTTTCTGTAATTCTGTTATAAAATAAAGTTGTTTATTCTCTGTATGACTTTTGGCACTCAGACACAAGCTCAGAGGATATTTAAAGTGAGTGGATTACTTAGGAGAACTGCAGCTCGAGAGGTCACAGGACCTTGGAAAGCAGGGATTAGTGCAAGTGGTTTGCAGGGCTGCCAGAAGGGTGGCACAATTGCTTGGCTCCTAATATGGATACTGAAGTATCAGTGTTTTTAAGGCATCTTCCAATAAACATCCTGGTTTCTGTAGTTTAGAGAAGAAATCCTCAGATGCCAAAACAGAGGAGATTTGGAAACCACAGTGCAAGTTAAAGTGTGCCTCAGTCTGCAAGTGGTTTTGCTCAGTTGCTTGAGTTAGGATGCATTATGGTCTTCAGATAACAAAACACATCTAAAACTTATCACTACATGCTATTTCTCTTCTGAGCAGTGTATTTTTGGTGTTATTCTCAGTTTAGATGGCTACCATCTGTCAGCATGCTTGCATAACAGAAGTTCTTGTTAGTTTTGACTTTGTGTAATTTGAATAACCTAAGACAACAGTAACAGAGATGTTGGTTTCTAGACACATATGGGCATTCTCAGTCACATCCCACATTACCCAAAAAAATAGCAGATAACAGGCTCACCTGCTCTTCTTCAAAACCAGAGAGGTTCTGCCTTTCAAAAAGGGGAAAGAGAGCCCCATCCAACCTAGTAATATAAGAGCACAACACTGTGAGTAAGAATGTTGTTGACAAAGTGGCAAGTTTGGGACATTTAAGTGTAGGTCAAAATGGACACACATTGAGAGCGCTGTCTTAGCAGATTTTTCTACAAAAGGGTGTAAGAAAAAGCTATATAAAATCTTTAAAGTATTTTTGGTATGGTGTAGTAGTATTAGTTGTAGGTGTTGTTTGATAGGAGGAAAGCATATTGAATTCCATATTGATTTGGATCATTCTGATTAATTAGACACAGATCAATACTGATTTTATTGCAATTGTATTTAATCCCTAAAACTTCAAATATAATATTGTTGAAATAGTGTTATTTTCACTGAGAGATGTCTTTCTTCAAATACTAATCAGAACCTTTTGTCAGGGAAAAAATAATAGTGTTTTCAGGTCAGCATAGCTTGTGCACAGTTGTCACTTCCATTGATTAAACATGTACTAATTAAAGGGTCATTGTCATGTAGAAAAATGTAAGCCCCAAGTGTGCTCAGTCCTAAAGGTAATCAGGTTTTATATACTCTGGTTGTATGCAGTGATTCAAATGTCCTGGAAAATTGTGCTATTTTGATAAATTTTCATTGTTACTTTTTTATATATATCTATAGCAAAAACTGCAACATGCAACCAAAGAAATTGTTCTCAAGGCACTTCACAAGCCAGCTTTATAATATATGGGCAATTTCAAATGCAATTACAGACCTATTTAGTGAGAAGATATTTCAGTATTTAATTCTTCTTAAATACTTAGAAAAGCAAGTCATGTGGGTCCTACAGAAAAGTACTTACTGAGTCTTTTGTTTTAATTATGATCACCTAAGGGTTCATAATGAGTGTTGGAACTGTTCTACAGATTGTTTCCTAGATAAACATTTCACAAAGGACAAGCATGAGACTCCAATGACAAAATTTTAACAAAAGATTTATTACTCAAAATGATGAGCAACTGTAATACAAATTGTTTCTTGAAATATTCTTCTGTTTGACAATCAGACTGAATGACATATTTTAGTTTGGCCACAGAAGACATCAGATAGATGGAATAAATTAAATACTGTGACAGATGTCATTCTGATCACCATCAAATTTCACAGACTGACAACTAACTACGCTTGGCCAGGATGCAGTGGGAGCTTCTCAGCTTTTGGCAAGTTAACCATGGAAGTAGATTGCTTGGAGCTGCTGGTATAGTACACTGTTGAACTGACTGCATCTTTGGAAGGTTTGAAACTTCTGATTTTCAGGCTGCTCAGTTGTTTGGGGGTTTTATACTGCACTTGAAAATTCAAGATACTTGGAGTAGTACAAACTATAAGCATTCTTGTAGTGTTACATCCTACCAGAGTTTTTGGAGGTAAGTATATATGAATGGCTACACTGGGCCAGGCTAAGTGACTAACTCTCCCACATTCCTGACTCTGAGGCTCCTGGCAGTTGCGTGGGGGTATGTGTAAGTGTAAATACTGTACTAAAAAGAACTTCCCCAAATATTTTCCAGCTTTCAGCAATTTTCAAAGACTTACTGGTCTATTAGTGTTTCACATTTTTCTGCCTCTGGATTTTTGGCTAATTGCTTTTTGAAAATTTTCTCTGGCAGGGGTTTTAATCATTCTGTGTTTCTTACAAAAAAAAGAACCCACACCTTTCATGTTTTTGAACCTGCCTCTGCTAGCATTTGACAGCATCATTGCAGATACTAGAATAGAAACCTCACAGTTACTTTCTTCAGTCATTTCCCTGCCAGAAGCTACCTTTACAGCTTAAATGTGGAGACTTTAAATTCTGTTCTGGGAAGTGAAGAAGTGGTCACAGGCAATAAGGTTTTAAACAGGCTTACTGGTTGCAGATGGCATCCTAACTTCACATTATTGCTGGTGACAGGAAGACACAGGAGTCCTCAGTAAAAACAGTAATTGAAAACAAATTATTTCCTTACAAGTACTCTTTCCATATATATATTTGCATTTAGATAAAGCTTTTATCTAGACAAAGGTTTAGTTCTGTGGTGTTCTTTAAATAATTTTTTTTCCTTTTTTGAAGGAATTCTCTACAATACGGTGAAGTGTTTCATGCGGGTAGTGCAAAAACAGATTTCTTCACACTATTCAGTAATGGAACTGAGAACAGCAAGGCCTGAGAATTTTCTTTACATGTTAGTTACTAAGTCTTGAATGTCAGATCCTCCTACATGTTAGCAATTATAGCTCAATAAGCACTTGTGTCAGAGGCATCCAGTGTACCTATATAGCATTATCTTTGGTATCCATACTACCATTTTAAGGTGAAGTGCTGTTAAAGAACGGTATCATGTCTTGACACTTCAGATCTTCTCATTCTCAGACATTTTGTGAATGTAATGGTAAGCCTTGTTAAAACTTTCATTCTATACTTTTACATGTGATCCTGGCCAGTCTGTTCTTGGGTGGTAAGAGAAAGGGCGTTTGAAATTGTGTATGTTACAACTCCTTTAACATCTGATCAGTATCCCAGATCACTGCTTTAAGAAGGCAGCATCCTTCTTAAATGGAAGAAGTAAAATCCTTGCAGTCACTGTCTCAACTTCCCTGCAAAAGATTGTGTTTTCAATTGCAAACAACTGGCTCTTCACCTGTTCAGTGCAATGTATTCTGTTATTTGTATAGTGTGATGAATTAGGTCTTTTTTAAAATAGGGTAGTATTAAAATGGGAGAGGACTCTTATATATAGTAAAGGTACTTGCTGTTTGAGTCCTGTTCACGTCTCATAAACTTTGATAAATTGCAGTGTTTTTTTTAAACCTGTAGTCACGGCCCTATTAGGTTTTTTTAATCAAATGATTCCAAAGACTTCTTAAATATCTATGAGAACTGAAATCATGCAAACCCCCACAAAATATCAGACAAGGCATTATCCACTCTGTTCTCGCAGGATTGGCAACGGCAAACAGCTTTATTGAAAGGTGATTACAGACTGCACTCATTAGCAGACAGGGACAGTAATGATAGTAACTTCTCATTCTTCATCAGTTTGGGTTTAAACCTGAGATTCAGAATCAGAGAAGCCAAGAGGCAATGGAACTTTCAAACAGTGTCAGTTGTGTTTTTGTGGGCTGTCTTCCACAGCCAATATGAGATGCACCATTACTGTAATATTTTGCTTCCAAATTTTATGGAAAGCATACTTTATAAAACATACAATCTTTCCTGAAGTGTGCAAGCTAATAAAAATGTCAGTTCCCCTTCATCACTCTTCAATTTCCTGGATGTCAGTGCTTGATATGACCTTGCTGTTTATGCATCTCCAATTTAATAAGGCTGCCTGCCTTGCGTATACCAGCTCAGTTCTCTCAGAAGCTCATTATACAGCTTCTTTGCTGGCCAAGGAAGGGCTCGTGAGCAAGGTGCTGTCCCCCCCAGATCCTGTGTCATGTAAGGGAACTGATACGGTTTGTCAGAGGAGGTCTCCAGTCTCTGCTGAGCTGCACAAAGTACTGCTTACTTGAGCTCACATGACAAAGCACAGCAGTTACAAGAACTTCTTGAATGGCAGCAACCATTTCTTCTGTATGGCACAGCACTAATTTCTTCGCTCTGTGTGATTTCCTCTGTGGCACTTATCTGTGGCTGG
Organism: Scytalopus superciliaris; assembly: GCA_013400415.1. Classification (NCBI taxonomy): domain Eukaryota; kingdom Metazoa; phylum Chordata; class Aves; order Passeriformes; family Rhinocryptidae; genus Scytalopus; species Scytalopus superciliaris. The sequence goes on from VXBX01001880.1 coordinate 93,551, forward strand.
TTATTTTTAAACCTGCAGACCTGAGTAGTGGGTTTAAGCTTGCTTCCTGACACGTGAGACTCCCTTAAGTGTCCTCGAGTTCCTGTATTTGTTCTCTTTTTGACCAGATCTTCTGCGTTTCCTCCACTGGCCACGGTGATATGGTGAAGCACTTCTGGTGTCTTGTCCTGTGTCCAGTTCCTCATCAACTGAAAAATAAACCAAACAATACAGAAATTTCGTAAGAATATGCTGGTTTCCTATGGTGAATTTTTATAAAGAAACAGACCTGGCATCTGTTAGTAAGAACTAATTTATTAAATTGAAGGTGTCTAAGTAGCTCATTGATACTAGTTTGCCCATGCTCCTAGAAGAAAATGTGAGACTGGGGCTGTTACTATGCCCAATGAAGTACCAACACAAACTGTTTACATCAGCAGAAATACTCTGTTTTCATTTGCCTCCACCTTTCAATCAGAATAAAATCCTTTAACAACAGCAAGGAGCATAATTAGCCTGTACAGGCAATTCATACTCTGCTTTACTGTGGCCGTGCTGTGGGAATCTCAAATTGGCCTGATCCTCCTGATGCTGCCTGTGGTACAGACAGACCAGAAAATGCTTGCTGCCCACATAACTGGACATCTTCAAAACAGGATGCTGCTGTTGGAGGTTTGGAGATTATTTGAAGAGGGATGGAGAAACAGAGAAAAGAAAAAAACCAATAATATAAAAAAAGCCCAGTTACCATAAAACACTTGTCATTGCTAGTTGTTCAGGAGAACTCTGTGCTGTTTTGTTGTTGATTTAGTTTTATTTATAAGATATCTATGTATTGATGTACTTAGGAAAAACCTCCCTCCTGCTGCATGAAAAATAATCAAATGTTTATTTAACAATGAAGCAAGGCAGCCTTGCTTTTAGTAATGCAAATTTCTTTTTTGTTTTTTAAAAGGGATCTAAGGAAATAGGCAGCTAAACCCTGCTGAATTTCCTGATGTTGTGTCAGAGAGCGAGTTAGCATTTAAAGGAGTCTGTTCTTAGGCTTATCTGTAGTTAGTTTTTTCTCTCACTTGATGGTCTTAAGCTGAAGCTGGTTCCGCTTGCTTGCACAGAGAGAGCTGCTCAGGATGTTTTTTTGTGAGCCGGCTGAAGGCCAGATTGGTAGGACTCTGACAGTCTCAACTAAAGAAAAAGAAGGTCTTGGAGACAGAGCTGGGACTGCGATGCCCAAAGAGAGAGAAATAGAGAGGAATTCATCTCACATCCTCTTGAGAGTCCTAGCCAGAACTCCTGTGATCTGCAAACTGAGTGTTGTCTTCCCTAAGGCACTATAATGCCAGATGATTCCCTTCAAGCATCCTTCTCAGTTGTAAAAGAGAGAAGCACAGCAGCAATATTCCTATGGCAAATTAGTCTGCCAACTACTTCATTCACCTCTCTCTTACAACCTTGATTGCTAATCTCAGCAAATTTGGGAAACAGTTGCTTGCTTAAACTCCTTACAGATCCAAAGCTAAAACTTCTGTGCTTTAAGAGAAGCAGGATTTAACATCTGGCGCTGTAGATTATTTACAGACCTGCAGAATGTGCAGCTAAGGAAGATGTGGCTGTTGTGAAAGAAGGTAGCACTGTTGATCATGCATCATGAATGCAAATGTCTGTGAGTTTTTCAGGTGGGCTCTTCTGGCTTAATGAAAGTATTGTCTGAGCCTGAGCTAAATACCTGAACTAATGGGAGCTGTAACCCACCTGCTGTTTCTGTTTTGCTTGATCCTAACTGGAATAGAAAAGCAAGACCATCACCAGGTAAGAGGAGTTCAGTAGTAGCTTGGTATTATTTAATAATAACTAGTTTCTGACTATCACATGTGAGCACAAAGATGGTAACTTACTGAAAGGGGTTATCCCTGTTTTTATCTGAAGTCAAAGGCAATAATTGCATTAGCTTCCATTTCAATTATTTTCAAGAAAGCTGTCAGTACTGAGGCTTCCTTATTCCTTCACAGACATTGAATCTTGTGATGTTTTGGCACTGCAGTTTTTGGTTGTTTTATTAGTGTGTGAAAAACTCAATGCCTTACTCTTAAGGATAATCTATAACCAAAGGCAGGGCTGGGGTTAGGTGTGCAGAGCAGTCTTCCCTAGTAGATGAATTCAGCATCTGAAAGCACATCTTGAACAGGAAATGTTTGAGTTTTAGCAGCCTGAAGGTAACTTGTGGTATATGCTTGTATAAGAACAAAACCCCTTCCTCTCTGTAAAGCCTTGGATCTCAATGCCCGGAGATGGCATACAAAACAGGAAGTTAATTTATTTTACATTTCTGTGTATGTGCAGCTTTTCTTACTTTTAGAACTGTGTTAAATGGCTCAGTTTTCAAGATTTCAGAGGACTGCAGGATAGAGTAAACTTAATGAGTGCACAAATTACAGTACTCGCCCTGGCATACTTGGTTTCTTTCCTAGTCTTGCACTGGTGGGCAAATTTAGCCTTGTCCTGTTGGGCTGGTGCACCCTGGGCCATCTTGGTGTGAGCGCCTCAGCTTATCTGCAGAGCCCTGTGGTCAGGATTAGCCTGTCTGCCCCAGCCAGGACTCTGCTAGAACTGGACCCTGTAGTGTGAGCATTGTGGACCACTGTCCCAGGCAGGGTTCTCACCAAGCTTCTGAAGCATCTGAAGTTTATAGAAAGAAAATCTAGGCTGTCATTTTAGGTCCCCCAGCACTCCCTATGGAGAAAAAGTTCAAAAGATTGATAATTTGAGGAATAAGCTTAGCTCAGTGTCTGCAATAACATGTTTTGGAAGGGCTGAAGGAAGGAAAGATTGAGGACGTGTTGAATGTGCCCCAGAACTAGCCTTGGCAGCTGGAAACCTAAAGCAAGAGCAGAACATATGTGAATCTGCTGCTGCAGCTGGGACCCAAACTTGGAGGGCATGAAGATCATCCCATTAAAATGGGATGGTCTGATGTACAGGAGTTTCCCTTCTGAAAGAAACTCCCTGCCTGCTACAAGTGCAGCCCTGCTGCGCTCTGTGAGCAGCCTTGATTTGCAGTACACAGGTGTGTTGCAGTCACTGTTCATTTCCTTTGATGTGGGTGTTTCTTGTTTTGGTTTTACTCTAAAAATGGCCAATGAGCATTTAGGGACAAAGTAAAAGCAAGCACATACTTTTGAAAGAAGAGGCATGCATTCAACCAACTACTTACAGGGTGTAACTGCTGCTACCTGTCTCACTGAAGACTTGCACAGTGTAAGCACAGAAGAAAATTATCTTCAGTTGCCCTAGTCTTTTTCTTCATTTTGGTTTCCCTTCCTGTAGTGCAGAACAGTAAAATCTTCTACTGTATGGTGTGTAAAACTATGGAGACTTAAGTGAGGGTTCAATCCAAGTTTAAACAAATACATGTAGCATTTTTCAAATAGAAAATGGTGTAAAATGCAGTACAATTTCATAATATTGTTCCTGATCATAGTTCTGTTCAGTTTAGTTAATGGTACAAGTCTAAGTTGCCTGTTGGATGAGGTTTGTCTGCCTACCCACTCTCTGCCCGCAAGTCCTGACTCACCTTCTCTTAGTTTGATCCTGAAGTAGGTAATTAGCAGCAGCAGGAGTAAAGTCACAGGCATGAAGATTCCAGCAAAGAGAACATAGCCAGGCAGCTCCCTCAGGAACACTGAAAATACGTAACTCGTGCTCATTTTCCTTTGTGGCAACTGTGCCAAGCAAGATCTTTATGATCTACAAGTTTGGACTTTATTTATCCTGCTTTCTTCCTTTTTTCCCCCGGATCCACATTCTGCCCTTTGCTCAGGCCATAATCTCTTTTTGGACTTTGGTTTGTTTGTGTAGGCCTGTGATCCCCTTAGGTTTGGAGTTCACTCACAAAGTTACTCAACAACAGTTTGAAAGTGCATATTAAAGTAGTGTAGGGCTTTGGAACCTTTGGATACGTTGGGTTGGGCAGGGCTTGATATGTAAGGCTGATGTCTTTTGAGCAGTATGGGTTCTGTCATCTGCTAATGTAGTACAGACCATTCTGAGTAGTAAGGACCCTCTTTCTAGATGTATTATTAATTTTACAGTAGATATCAAATGCTCACTCAGGGTGAAAACCCTGTTATACATATCACACAGGCATATGTGTGGTCTCTGCTCTACAGAGTTTTCAGACCAGACCCTTGAGGCAAGAAGCAAATGACTGGGGGGGTGGTATGCTGTACCAACAGCATTTTTTCCAAAGAGCAGCTTCAAACAGTGAAACTCAGGAAGGTTTCTTTCTTCAAAAAGTTGAAAATACATGATTTTGAGGGGTCAGATGTGCCAAAGAATTCAAGAACAGTTTTAATGTCCAAGTGCTTGCATTTTAGACATTCAGTGTGTTCAATTTTTCTCATGTGGTCACCACCTGTGGCAGAACTGTGCCTAGGATGCATTCATCAACTTAATAATCTTTAAAAAGATTATTTATCATTTTGTAGTCCTTCTCTACACAATTAGGGTTGCAAAAAGATCTGTTTAGTAGACCTGACACCTTGGAAATGCTATTACACGCACATGCTATTGCATTGACTTCACTGGGGGGCAGTGCAGAAACTCAGTGTTTGGCCTGCCTCTGTGTGTGTGCTGGAATTCCATCAGAGATGTGCTTCAGGTTGTCAGAGATCAGTTTAGTCTACATGAATCACAGAATTATTTAGGCTGGAAAAGACCTCTAAGATCATCCAGTCCAACCTTTAATATGAACATTCAGTCTGGCTTATCAAATCTGATGCCTAATAAAGGTATCAGGTTACATTAAACATTGTGGGTTTGGGTTTTCAGTGGCTTGTTATGACATAGATGAAAAAAATCTGGCTCAGTTCATATCCATGCGAGACATGGTAAGGATTTTATTTGTTCAATATCAAGCAAATCTCAAACTGCATCTTGAGCTGTGGGTAAAAACAGCCATTTTTTGAGCAGTTCTCTTCAAGCCTCCAGAAAGGATGTATGAGATTTGCTTGACTGATTGGGTAGGTGGGATAGGCTAGAGCCAAGGGGAAAAGCAGAAAATTTTTAGACTTTCAGGGAAAAGAGGTATTTGTGTTCACCTTGTTTTCTCCACTTACTGTTTTCAAAAGGCAAACAACCTCTTCTAATAACTATTTGAAGTTTGTAATTACTTTGAACTGTAACGTATTTGAGATCGTCCCTTTTTTACTACAAGTGATGGAGAATATAGTGTTTACAGGCAAATTGCTTGTTTTGTTAATCACCTGCTGCTGTAATTGAAAAAAGAGCAAATGGAGTGTGCCTTATTTCGTGCTTATATTTGTTCAACTTCATCTTCTAAGTGTTATATCTAATTCTGCCTTTTCCCACAAGATGTTTGACCTCAATTGTAAACTGCTTTATGATCTACTGATGAAAAGCATGGATTAAAAGCCAGATGGTGAGGATATTAATATTATTATAGGCCCATCTGTTGCCAGATAACTCCTTCCTTGAATAGATACGGGTCAGCTGCAATCAATAAATTCCTTAGACAGTTTTTTCTTTGTGCATAAAAAGTTAATTCTGAGATTTTTTTTTTTTTAGACTATCATAAATGTTATTGTTCCGGTTTGTAAAACAGTTGAAATGTTTTGATAAATTCTCTTCTGGATTGTTTTTTTAATTCCTTCCTAACTATTGTTCTTAAATAAAAATATCTTGAGTAGTCAGCTCAGTCTTTGAGAGTGAAGTCTGTGACTGAATTCCAAGCACTGTGACATTACAAAATGAGCCGGGGGGGTATTTCTCTTTGATACATGTGTAACGGCTCACAATGACATTAATGAGACCTAAATACCTGCATACAAGGGCAAAACAGTCACTTGGATTTTTAAATTGGTTTTCTTTGTGCAGCTGTGATAGAATTTCTTTCTGTCAAATGCCAGTCAGGGGAGGTGATGAAGTACATAGAGTGCCTTGCTTGCCACACCTGCCTGTCGTGGGATTAGACAGTTGATGGATTGGAAGTGATTAATTTCTGCCCAGGAATAATAAGAAAATTCTCAACCCTCCACATTTATACAACCTCCTTGTGAAATGGCAGGTGCCAGCTCTGGTCCACAGCAGTTATGTGAGGAACAAAACTTGGCTCGTGGTTGCTCAGTGTGACAAACATGTAATGCAAATTTCTGTATTGAAGCGGGACAAAAACATGTGGAAGAAAGATTAAACACATTTTTACCCTGAAATTGGTTCCTTTCCTACCTGAGTTGGCTGGGATGATTTGGATGAAGCCAAGGCAACACAGGCTTCTGCCCCCTGGCAAGCCCCTGTCTGCAGAGGCAATGCCTCGCATGCCTCTGCTGTGCAGTCTCAGCTGCCACAACCAGAGGAAAACTGGGAAATGTGGGCCAGGCATGGATTAGTAACCCAGGAACATATGGTTTTCTCACTGATCTGTGAAGTTTGGCTGTATTTGAGAAAATGGATTGATTCACGAGGTTGGCGAACATGTCCCTCCTTTCTCACCAGCTGGAAAAAAGGAAGCGATTGCTTGTCACCCCTCCGGTACTGCAGGGTGGACCTGCTGGAAGTTTGCTTTCTGGCTAATGGGGATTTCGGCCATTTCAAAGCTTTCCTTCTGTCTTGAATCAGAAACCTAATTTCCTGTGAAATGGAATTTAAGGAACATTAATTTTAAAGCCACTAAAACTCTTATTTCAGCTGTATAATTTTGATTATTTTCATGAAATATGAACACAAATGAATTAATTCAAATTTGAAATTACTTTCCATTTCCCAAACCTGCCAACTAACATTAGAAACTATGAACAGTACACCTACATTGTTGGAAGGAATTACTTTTACTGCTCATCTTTGTGTGTGTGTATGCAAAGCACACGTATTTTCACACATTCTTGTTAATATATTGTTTCAATCACAGTTTCCAAAGGAAAAATTTGTCTTAAAATTTCTCTATGGCTTTCCTAGGGAATATAAAAAGGCAAAGAAGTACACCAGTGGGGTTAAAACTCCTGTTCCTCTCTGAACCAGAGTCAGAACTGCCCCACAGGGCTGGATATTCCCACAGGTGTCCCTGGCCCAGCATGGGTGTTGATAAGCTGGATCCAATGCTCAGGAGAGACGTTTTGATTGGAAAAAGATCCTCAGTTTCCTGGTATATCAAGCTTAAAGCCTTCCTGGGAAGTGTATTAATTTTATTAAATTTAAATGCTAAATGAGCCTTTAGATCTCATCTTTATCCTGGATGTTCTGCAAGAACACCAAAATCCTTTCTTCTCCTATTCAACATAAATTCAATAAAGGCTATTAGATCAGGTAGTTTGATCTCTCTATTATTACAGGCAATTTCATTTCCTTCCATGTCCTTTGCAGAATCCGATAAATTGATTAAGGCTTGTTTTCCCAAAAAGCATTTAGCCTTTGTTTGAAAACATGAGGTGATGTGGACTCATTTGTCCCTTTCCATGGCTTCTTCATGATGTAAAATGCTTGTCTGATATCTAGTTTAGAGCTTGTCAAGCTTCTGCTTTCAGCCACTTGTTCTTTTTGTGCCTTCCTCAGTGTGTTGGGGGGTTTTGGGGCACATGTTATTTTTTTCCCCTGTGAAAGTACTTACGCCTTGCAATGTCACTTTTCAGTCTCTTCCTTGTTAAGATACAAATGCTACTATTTAAATTCCTTATGGTAGGAATTATGGGGGTTGTGCCCTTCCTTGAAACATCCTTGCAGGTCTTCTGAGCATTGTTTAATTTTCAAAAGTATTTCTTGAAATGTGGGCATAGCAAATCTTACAATGGTGTCAGCCGTGACACTCCTAAAGGTAAATCCATGTCTTCATTCCCATTGCTACTCAGTTGTTCACTCATCAGGAGGGCTTGTGAGTCCTGGTTGCTAGTGCATTTGGAGGCATTTGCTATATTGCACGCCTGCTCTGCGTCTCTCATTCCTCTTCAGTATTGTAGTTTCCCAGGGCACTTAGGAAACCTTGTTTCTAGATGAAAAATTTTGCTTTGGAAATGTTGCAGTGACTTGCCTTGTGGTAAACCCAGCTTCTCACAAGTGATCCAGATCACACAGCCTAACTGCCTATTAGGTCTCTTTATTGCTTAGTCTTTGATCATCTGCACCTTTTAGAAGTGCTGATTTTATTTATTTTTTACTTTGGATTTTTTTTTTCTCTCTCCTCCTTTGCCTGTTTTTTTCCTTTGTTGCTTTACTAACACAAGCATTTGTGTCTTCACATGGTAAATTGCTTCAAGTTATTGATCCAGCTGAAAAGCTGCATAAGCTGATTCTGGGCTTTGAGGGTAAGTATTAATGAGATTATTTTGAAACTGGATCTGTTTTCTGATTGAGTTGGAAAGTGGAAATGGCTCTGCTGCCAAATACCTAACCATCCCCTCACCAGAAACATTGCAGCAGCTCCCCTGTGGCTATGACTTTTAAGATCCCTGCAACAATTTCTAATTCATTACTCATGTGCTTTATTGATACGGAAGAGTGATTACTTTTTAATGAGCACATCATGTGTTACTAATTCAAATGCCTTAGGATATCTAGGTGTATTGAAGCTGTGATTGACTTTATCAAACAAATCTGTAATCCATCTCATTAACAAGGTAACAGCTATTTTGCATAAACCATGCTAAGTAGCTTATTTATGTTATGATTCTCTATCTCTTTGAACAATCTTTGCACTCTTCTAGGCTTGCATTTATTATTCTTACCTATAACTAGGCCAGATCATAAAAATAATGGGTTTCTAGATGTCTCAATATTATGCTGAAGATTTATGAAAAATTAGCATAAGATTAAAAAAAATAATTTCTTGGCCAACTTCTAGCCCTCTTCCAGGCTTCTTGATATTCAAAGTTCAGTACTGGTTATTTAAAATTCAGCTTTGTAGTTAATCACCTGTACAGGTGATTAATCTACTGTGCAGAAGCATCTGGCAGTGGTACAAGTGGATGAGCCTTCTTTTTGAGTAAAAACTAAAACATTTATTGAGAATAATATGTCCTGTACATTATTATTTAAACCACCTTTTTATGAGCTGCTGTGAACATTACTCTTGCTTCCAGCATAATTTTGAAAGAATAAAAATAATCTGTTTCTTCCTAATACTTTGCTGTTAATCTTTTTTTTTTTTTTTTTCTTTCTTTTTTTCTTTTGTTTTTCTTTTCCTCTGAGAAAATAAGGTTATGGAATTGCAGTTGCCCTCCCTAATAACTCAGCTGATTTTAAAAATTGTTGTGAAGTGTAGAAAACTCAAAGCAGGTTACTTGACAGTACTGTGAAAATCTGTGGCTCAGTAGAGGAAAAGAGGCAGTGAGGACCCAAATGGAGTGGAAGGAGTGCAGAGTCCAACCCCTGTATGTTAATTCTGGGAGCAGGACACCAACCACTGCCTCTGTACCCACGGGCCACACCACACCAGCATGTGTAGCCACTCACCCCATAAGGTATCACAGGGGACATGGGTCCTACAATGATATGAGATATAGTAGCAAAGGGTACAAACTCATAGAAAACTAGGCTTTGCTACTTCTGCTCTTTGTGGGGAATAAGTATTTATAGCTGTTGCCTTTCCCATTTAACCAATAGTTGTTCAAAGTTTATTCCAAGTCATGCTGGTCTTTGACTTGAAATATGACTCAACAGGGAGTCAGTAAATGTTTCTTTTAGAATTATTATTTGTGTTTCTCTTAAATATTAATTTTAAGGTATGTTGGATATTTTATTAAGCTAATAAATATTTATCTTTCCATCAAACAATTTTGCTAAAATTTTTGGAAATAGCTTAATTTCTAACACCTGGTTTAGTATGTGTATAGTTTTTTGTTAGTTACCCACTGTTCAGCTGTGTCTAGTCAGACTGCTCTGTGACCAGCTGCTTTTCACTGGTTCCAGCAAAGGGATTATTTTATCTGTACCTGGCATAGCCTAGTCCTGCAGCATCCCTCCCAACTGCTGAACCCCCATCTCCTTCTGTCAGAAGATCGTAGATCTTTAGAAGCCATATGATGAATGCTCTCTGCATGAGACTTCGAGTAGCAGTCTATTAAACAGAAAAGTATCTTTATCTTTTTAATTAAACACTGCAAAGCAAACCTAATCTCTTTCTGTCCCATCTCTTAGACAGCTAACAGCTGCCTGCCAGTGTGCTTTTCTCCATGATTAGTAAAGATGAAATCAATGTAACCTTTAGACAGTGTAGGTAAGTGAGTGAGGGATGAAAAATGGTGCTGCTCTGATACCTCAGAAAGGCAGAACAAGGTTGAGCTGGAAATAGTTGTGTGGTGGTAACACAATGCTGTGTTTTTATCTTACCCATAAGTCATGGTCCCAGCTACTATGGCAGTTTTCTGTATTAGTTTGCTCACTGACAGCTCGCTTTTCACACAGCAACAAGCAAAGCAAGAAGTGCTTCTAGAAATTAAGATGGGTTCATTGTTCATCTGGTGCCCTGACCTGTAACTGACCTTGAAACCATTGTGTAAATGTCCATAGATGTGACCAGAGTAATTGTAAAAGCTAATATTTTTTTTCAGCTGGCTTGATTTCAAACATGTTATGCCATTTGTTGCGTCTTGGCTAGCTAACACTTCTTGATATTACTTTGCAACATCACTGCTGCCCTAGTGTTGCTACCCTACCATACCTCAGGGAGTTTTTAGTCACCATATAGCTGTACAGCAATGCAGTCTTTCTTTTCCCACTTCCCTGTTGAAAAAGACGGTGGATAGTAGGCTATGGTGGCAAGAGTTACAGTTGTGCCCTGCCAGCTCAAGAGACCAAACTGGAAAAGCCCTAAGTGCCTCTCCATGGGCAGCCTGACGCCAGCCCTGCCTGATTTTTGGAATTGTTCTGTGCAGGGTCAGGATCTGGGCTCAGTGAACTTTTCCAGCTCAGGGAATTCTATGATTTAGCGTGGGGCTGAACTACTGGAGTGACACCAGGCTGCGGCAGCCACAGCGTGGGTGGTGAGGAAGGCTGCCCACTGACACAGGTTGGTTTTAGCCCCTGTGAACAGGTTACGTGGGGTGGTACTAACGCAAAATTTGCATTGTGTATATATATTATATATATGTGTGTATATGTATATATATAGCATATATATGTGTGTGTGTATATATTGCATATATATATATATATGCTAATTGTGCATAAATGTAGATGTATTGAATTTGAGACATGGCTCTGCTAAATAAAAAAGGGGCATCTTCAAGATCACGGTGATTTTTAAGCCATGTCATATTTGTATTTACTTGTGCTCTGTTAGTGACTTGAGCCATGACACCTCAGCAGCTTTGCAGGATATCTGAGGATTTTGTGGTATCTCAGTTTCAAGGTCCTTATTAGACATACTTGAAAAACAGCCCAGGTTTTCACAGAGTTGATAGAGCTGCTGAAAACTCAAAACCCTTCATTAGAAATGTCTGTGCCACTGTTGCCAGTAACCCAAGTATTTTCAAATTATTCATTAAGGGTCTAGCAGACATTTTATGTAAGTTTTCCCTGCAAGATTCCCTCATAGCAAACTGACCTATGACTCCCTGCCATTGCACAGGCTGCTTTCCTGGAGAAACAGGGCTCCTCCATTGAGCCAATACCAGGGATACAAGCTGCTGGTTGAATAGGGGTAAGCTGCGTTTTCATCAGAAATTTATTAGGCTAAGGCCTAATGTAACCTTGGCTGAAAATAATCTATAGTGAAATGAGCAGTACGGGAAGTTAGTGACACTGGAGAGGAGTCTGTGTGTGTGTGTGTGTGTGTGTGTGTGTGTGTGTGTGTGTGTGTGCGCGCGCGCACGGCTACTGCCTCTGTCACACCGTCTGTAAGGAAATTAAATCTCTGCGTGAGAGAATTTTTCAGCTACTGCCAGCGAAAGCTATGGTTAGTTTAACGCATTTTGTCAGCTATCTAGTACTCAATTAATGTGACATGAAATAAAATGGCGTGAGCACAGATCATTCTATGTTAGTATTTCTGGTGAATGCTAATTAATTTGTCATTCCTCTTTCCACACTGTACATTTACACAGTAATGAGTTGTAGCCATCTGCTGGCATGAAATGATCTTTTTTTTCCCCTCTCCCCAGAAAGGAGATAGACAGACAGTCCTTCATGTTTTTCCTTATACTCTAACATACCCAGAAAACCTTATGCTTAACACTGACACTGGTAACAACAAATGCTAATTTACACATGCAACTGTGTAAGACCAAGGAAAGAGTTTTTAACACTGCATTGTTCAGTGATTTAAAATAGCTACTGTGAATATTCTGCCTTGTGGAGCTTCACATACTGTTTTAAAAGAGCAACAACTGCCTTTTTTCCTCTGAATGAGGAATGCATTCTAAGATCTTTTACTCATAAGAGTGCTAAGGTAAATATAGTCCATCCTCATCAGAAAACTGCCCCATAGGCAGCAGCTTCTCTAGCATGAATGGTAAACCATGCAGGGCTATGGAAGTACAATAAAGGAGCAGCAAAGTGGTAAAATAGAAAGAAGGGGAAATAACCGAGACAAATATTTCCTGTTTGAGAAAGTCATGGCTGCTTTGAGAATCTACTGCCCCACCTTGTTGACTTTTCCATTTTGGGCCAAATTTGTATTGAAAATGTAGATAGGCCCTGTAAGGTTTGATTGATATAATGGCAAGTACATCTGTAATAGGAGGCAAGACTCTGTATCTGTTTTGTACAAGTGCCTCAAGATATTGGTTGTGTAGCTGATCCCAAAGGATGAGATTGAGGGGAAATAAGATCTCTTATGCTTAGAATTGCAATAAAATGTTTAATGACTCGGGACTAAGGGGATTGATGAAGACATAGTTTTCTTATCTTGTAAAATCTGGGGCTTGTAAATGCTCTCTTTTCCTCTCTTTTTAATATTAAGTTTAGACTAGAACGAAGCAATAATCTAATGGTGATATGAGCACTTTTATATGATAACATGATAAGGCATTTTGGGTTGACCAGAAGCTCAGCCTCTGAGGATTCAGAACCTATTGTACAACCTTCCACTGAATTACAACTGGTGTTGGCAACTGAAAAGTTTTCACAAAATAGTGTTTTTGACAAAAAACGTGCAGTTAACCCCTATTTTGGTCCTTTTTTTTGCCTTTCATGAACCTTTGCTGTTGCCAAGCCACTGACAGGTCAAGCAGAAACCACAAGTACTCTTCTTATGACATTTTTTTGGCCACTTCAGAGATTTGTTAGAGAATATGCCCCTTTGCATAAATCATGCTGGCCCTTCTAAATCAGGTTGTATTTATCTGGAAATTGAGCAATCCTGTCCTTTTATTTGTTTGCTAGCAATTCTACTAATTTGCCTCTTACTGGCATCAGTTTTACTTGTTCTTTTACACTGGAGTTCCTAAGGTCTCTCTTAAAACTTTGTCTTTTTTACATCATCAAGCCCTGAGATAGCAAGATAGTTTTAACCAGTTACCCACCATTGTTGGTACCTCACTATTTCATCCTTGATTTCTCTTAGAACTCCTCAGGAGTAATGGGGATACCTTAGTTCATTTTCAGTTTGTTCAGTAACTTCTTCTACAAATACTTAAAATTTCAGATATTTGCTGCCCCTTTATTCTCCACATAGGAATTCCAGCATGGGAGTCTCTCTGGCTTCTTCCAAAGTGAATACTTACAAAAGGAATTAATTTATGCTCCCTGCAGTGGCTTGGCCAGGGGCTGCCCTCATAGAGGTGTCTGATCTTTATTTAAAAAGTACACTAACTTTTTAACATAAAAGTATTTTGACTTCTTGAAAGAATAGAAGTCACAAGTGTCGAGAAGATCAAATTAAAAGGATGGGCAGGAAGAGCTGCAGATATTTTTGATGTACTAAACACACAAAGGACTCTACCTCACAGTGTGCTATCAAGCAAACTTTAGTTCATATGGATTGAAAAGTGTATGAATTCAGAGTAATACTCTGGCTACTCAGTAGGCATGTGCCCCCAGGTAGATTTTTACCTGCCCTGTCAACATGTGCTGGCTAATCAGTCTACTGGTGAGAGGCATATGCCTGCCTGGGCAGTAATCAGGGAGTAGCTGTGAATTCCTGGCCTCCTCTACCTGGTGACATATTTTTGTGCTATCTGTGTGTATGCGCATCCTTGGGTAGGCTATGATTTATCAGCCTTGAATGTCTGGGCAGTTTTATTGTTTACAAAAACAGAAACAACATGGCATCTGCAGAGCTGCAATCATCTGTAATTATTGTTGCAGCATGATGCTTCTCTGGTAGGTTGAGAGACTTAGAGAGAAATTAGTGGAAATACATATTTTTCAAGTTTTCTAATTAATTTTCTTCCCCCATCACTCACACACTTTCTTCCCCTTGTTCTACTTTTATCTTGGCAGCATTATCTATTTTCACTTATAGTTAGTTATGTGGCAGCAACCTGCTGATTTTACAATGGCTTCCAACAGCATTTATTATCTAGCACTCTTCTTCAATCAGTGGATTGCAGAAGTACAGTGCACTCAGGGATACTCTGGTAATGGGTTACAATCAACACTACAGAGATGTCTTCTCCTGTCTCTCTGCAGTGCTTATTTGTGCATTTGGCTGAGAGTCATAATACCAATATTTAAATTTGTAAAAGGGCTTTCTATCCAAAAGTCCCTAAGTGCTGTGTGAAGCACTGATAGATTTGCTTTCTTAAATGTGCTGGGACTTCAGCACCTCCTGGGAATGCTGGAATTAGTGATTCTAATTTTACAGCAATGAAAGTAAGATTTTACCCTGTCTTAACAAATTTTTAGTAAGTAAGCAACATTTTTATCTTCTAAACACTTCCTGAGATCCCCCTGATAGAGGACACACAGGGCAGCTGTAGCTGACAGATTTCCCTGAGGCTGGTTGGAGGCAGAGATTAATCTCATTTAATCAGAGTGGCAGAGTAACTTACTCTATCTTTATTTGATTATATTCAAAGGACTAAGAAACATCTCCTGTGCCACAAATCAGTGGAGAAAAGGTGGGATGGCACACTGAAAGACAAGAGCTGGGATTTTCTCTGGGCTCTGAACACAAGGGAAGGCAAAGGCTTAGTTTGATGGGGTCTGTCTGTCTAAGTGTGTAAGAAGCAAGAGCAGAAGAGGAGACAGTCCAGGGAGATGAACTAGAAGAAGTCTCCATGACTTAGGCCGGAGAGAAATTGTGTTAATGGAACTGCTGGCTGCTGAGAAGTTGGAAATGCAAAGCAAAGTCCTGTTAATTTTTGATTACTAAACAGAGTCATGTTTCTCAGAATTAAATAGACATTTCTATCTCTACTTCACTTCTCTAAATCAGAATGTAGCTTGGATGTATTGACTACCAGGTGAAGTGGAAAGGAATGAAAAGAATGGCTTCTAAAACTTACTGTGGTAAAAGAGGGTAAGGAACACAGACTCTGCTCCCATTAAGCTAAATTCTACATGCTGGGAGTAAGAAAACTGAGTTTAAATAACAGTAACCAAAACTGCAAGGAGTTAATTGTGAAGACAAATCACTCAACTTACTGGTCTAGACATAATTTGAAGTGGTATCAGTAATATTAAAAATAATATGGTTGTACTACTCTATGCCAGATATTTATTAGCAATATTGCGGTATAATTTAGGGAAATTTACCCAAATGCCAAGTCTTCTGCCACTGTTGATTGTGTTTAACAAAACCAAGTTAGCATCATCAGACTAAAAAAAGACCTAATTGAAGTAATTTGCTGTACCTTTATAAAAGTTCACAGAGTATTGTGAAGCTTTCAGGCTTGAAGTATATCTTATAGAAAAAATTTACTCAGAAAAATTAGGCTTATTTTAAAAACACTCTTAAAAGTTGATACTGTGACCCTCTTTCTTGGCTTGTTGTCTCAGTGAATAGGAAATACTTTTCTCTATAAATGAATTGTTTCTGCTGAAGAGGAAGGATTCTTCCCTCAAGTGCATCAACCATTTTCTGCATGTAACTGCTGAAGGGAGTGTGAGATGGACATTCAGTTTCTCTAGTAACCACTTGGAGGTCTGCTCATTTTACTTGGTGAATTACTATTTTTCTTTGCCTAAGAATGTTTCTTCTTTTAACTCCCTCACACACTCATCCCCCAGATGGTCTTTGTCATTCACTGTCCCTCTGCTTTGATGATCACATAGATACACTCTCTGGACAGCTATAATTCTCACCCTAGGTATTTTCCAGCATTTAAAACTAACATAAGAAACCAAAGAAACAGCAATGAAAAAGTTTTCAGGAAGCTGTCTAGGCAATACCCCTCCTCCAAGGCAAGGTCAGGACCATCTGTGTTTCTTGAACATGTCGAAATAACCTATCCTTGAAACCCACTCAGAACGAGGTTCCAGTAACTTCCTGAGGTATTGCTTCCCTGGGGTACCATGTACTGAGTGGTGAGCTGAGACTCCCCTAGTATCTAGCCTAAATATCTCTTACTGCAAATTAAATTAATTATTGTTCTATCTTTCTACAGCAGTCAGTTGCTATCCTATTTTGATACACACTGTAATTTTGTGCTCTGGTTTATGTGTCTCTTCATTCCAGTTTTGGTAAAAGCCATCCCCACCCCAACCCACATCCCCTGCCTCCCCACCCCCATTGATAAACCTTATTTTTTAAAACTTTATAACTGTGGCTGTTCTTTATCAAATTATGCCCAGCCTTTCTATACCTTTTTGAGAATAACCCACTCAAACTCCAACTGGAGTTCTCAAGTATTCTCCAGAGTGTAATACTCTTCTCTATCTAGCAACATTTGTTGCTCATATAGTCCTTATGTTAGCCAGAATGGTTCATTTAGGTGTGCCTGCCATGTCTGGCAAGGTTGAGCCACTGAAAAGGATGAGCATGGGAGAAGAAAACCAGCTAAGCAGGACAATGTGTAGGTTGATTCTACAAGGGGAATCAAGAGGGGCCCTGGAAGAGGGAAGTGACCTGGATACAGAGGCACTGCTAGAGGGCCTTAGACAGTCTGGAAAGTAAGTCATGGAGCAAGAAAGGAGAATGACTCTGTCTTCAGAAAAGAAGATCTTGAAGGCTTTTAAAAGAGGAAATAGGTTGGTAACTGAGATCATCCCATACAATACGTAAGGACAACATTTTTAAGAAGAGGTCAAGTAGGAGGAAGCCTAAGGAAGTGTTGGGAGTCTTATAGAAGCCCAGCTTGTATAAATTCCTGTGAGTAGTCTTGCTGGGATTAGTAGGTCTAGTAGTTTACAGCCCCGGGATAACGTGTTCCTGTAGATGAGATTCTGTGGAGAGAAACAGTTGGAGAACTGTCATGGACCTGTACCTACAGAATGGTTTGGAGAGGAAATAACATAGGAAAGAGTGGAAGAAGAGCTGAGGCCATTGTAACTGCCCTCCCTAGCTGGGGAGAGGAAAGGTGGTGGTGAGTCTCAGTAGAGCCCTCATTTGCAAGACTATCTTTTCACTCTCAGATTTAGAGCCACAAAATCCCCCGGTGCTGAAACATATCTTGGCTATCCCCCATGTTGTATGCATATCATTCAGTTTTGCTCCTAGCATGGTCCTTTGTACTCTGAATTTTATAGCTTTCAGACTATTTCTTCAATTGTTCACATTCACTTTAAATCCTGATCTTCTCATATTGGGATGACCTACATGCTAACCCATCACCCAAGTAATTGACAAAGGTAGGAAAGAGTTTAGTCTTGGGACAGACTGTGTGACCTGACTTGAATGACCTTCTCATTTAAAGCATGTAGGCTAACATATAAATGTGCATTTATGTTATCAGCTTTCTTTTGAGCTCTTTTCTGAGAACAGAAATGGGACTGTATCAAAGCCTTGCTACATGGAGACATACTGCATCAGTAGTTTCTTTCCCTACATGAGACTAGTAATTTTTTTCAGAGAAAAAGATGAAAAGGTTTCTTACAGCTTGTTCCTGACAAACTCAGTGCTGTTGAGGAAGGACCTGCTTTCAAGGTTGGAAACTCTGCAATGACATCAGTCAAAATTGTAGATCATCAGCTTCCTTGATAAAATGATACTGTTTTTTTTCCACACTCATATCTTTGGGCAGATACAGTTTTGACATCCTCTTTCCATTTAATTTCTTGTCAAACATGTATACTAGCTGAACTACAACCATTTTCTGAATATGTTACCTAGCCCATTGACATTGAGGGGGTTTTCTATTGCCATAATTGGTCAGGGCCCTAAGTGACTACAGCTGAAAGCATGTTTCCATGCCAGCAGGAAAGAATAATTGCGCTCAGCAAATACTACATCCTGGCAGTTGCAGCTGAACCCTGCAGCTCAAGTCTATTTTAACCTATATTGGTTCAGTTAACAGTTACTTTGTCTTGCAGTAACTAAGGTGGTTATAAAGCTATTATTTCATTGATATTAAACTACATTAATAATCCAAATTCGTTGAAAATATATTTAAAAGCAAGTAAGCAAGGAATTAAAGTATCGTTACGTGCCTTTCCTGTTCGTCATTAGCACATGCGGAATAAAATTTGCTGTCCAATTTGCATGGGAAGAGGTTACATTAAAGCTCAGGCAGTTTTTAAATAATTTCCCTGTATGTTTCCTTTCTCATATATTTCCCATTCACCTTTTTAGTTTTGTCTTAATTTGTTTGGGGTTTTTTGTTTGTTTGGGATTTTGTCTGGTTTGTTTTTGTTTGTTTTGAGTTTGTTTTGGTTTGTTTCTCTTTCTTCCTGCTATCTTCTTATTCTCTTGTTTTTCAGTTAAGTAGTTTGGCTGTGGTCCATTCCTGGTCTGGCACAGTGGGAGGAAGGAAGTACCAGAAGCTGGAGGAATGGCTCACCAGACAGTAAGGTAGCAGGGTTTATATTACACCCAGTGGAGTATGGAAGAGCCCAAATGGTCCTGTACATGCTGAGGTGTGGGCTGCTCTGAAGAAGCTGGTGACTGCCTGGTGCAACTTTTTCTGCCCACTCTGGTGCAGGAGCTGGCTTTTAGCTTTCCGGGGACTTTATCATTGCTCATGGATGCAGGTGCCATCTGGTCAGGGGTCTGTGTGGCAAGGATGAGTGAATGAACTGGAAGTACTTGATACAGGTCATTAGCACTAAAAGTCAATTGTACTTCTATCCAGCTTCACTCTGAGGTAAACTATAAAGCCCACGGTGTGTTTGTGTGCTTTGGAGGGCAACAATGTCTATTTTCAAGACAGGCCTAAGGGGTAGAGCTTGGATAGCTTGTGAACTTTTCTATGCAAGGCTGAAAGTTCCAGAGCAAGCCTGTATTCTTGCTGAATAGCACACTGTTGCTAGAAGTAGCTTTTGTATTACTAGGTTTCTCCTTTCCCAATAGGCCATTCTACTATTATGTCTTCCTGCGTAATATTTACCCTCTATCTGTAATGACATCTGTTAGGAGGGACATTGCCAACAATACTTTTGATGGCATATGATGTTCTTTAATTAAATGTATGTATTTGTAAAAGCATAGAGTGTGCTCGAGTTTCTAGGCCTCCAGCTACCCCGCCATGGCTCCCTTTATTCATCCCCTCATCAGAAAACTACGTGGCTTTTTTCATAATACACTAGGCATAAAAAAAAAAGGAACCTGAAACTGAAATAATGGAACTATGTGATGAAGCTTGCAAAGTTCAATGAACTTGAATCTTGGAAAGGAAATCTGCCCTCCCTTGCAAATAAAAAAAAATTAATTAGGTATTTCATATAGACCTCCTAAAAACCAAGTACGAGATAGTTGTGAGCTGAAACATGGCCATGGTTTCCAACATCTGGTAAAATTGCTAGCAGTAATGTAGTATTTTTTTATTGTTTCATTTTCCTTATTGAATTGTTTTCTGTCCATGGAGTGATTCCCTTCTCAATTTGTAGTTTCATGGTGATCCCTTTCTCAGCTCTTATTTTCATCTCTTCTTAAAATACCTGCTGTGGGAAATTGAGTGTTTTAGTTTTTCTCTCTAGTATTACAAAGAGGAGTATTAAAAAAAAAAATAAATTGCAAAGCTTTACTTTTTTAAAACTTCATAGTTGGGTCATGCTGTTTTTTTACAACATCAATAGCACAGCATGCAATGTTAGTTGAAAACATTTTGCTGTGTTGCATTAGTCTACTGCCCATCATGGACTATACATACATTGTCCTGGAAGATTTAGATAGAGCTAAATAAAAAAGCCGCCTCAGGGACTGTATAACCCAGTACAAAGCAAGAGGGGGGGAAAAAACCCCCACAAAACAGTAGGCCATAGTAATCAATGTAATAAGCAACAAACTTAGCACAGGGACCATGGCTTTTGGTAGTTGTCACAGCAAGGCAAGTTTTAGAAGTAATTTGAATGCAGTTACTGCAGCAATTTTAAGGTGCTACCTTCTGGGTCACCTTCCATGCGTTGAAGTGTTGTAACTTGAAACTCCATGGGTATGTGACACAAACTGGCACTTCGAGCCTAGCAAGTCTCTTGGTATTGTTCAGCAAAAGAGGTCAATGAGGAGGGACAAAATATGGGCTATCTTGGAAGAGAAAAGAAGTAGCCAAGACTGGATGCTCTACAGCATATGGAAGAAGCACCACGGATAGGTTGCAAGAGGAGATTCCAAACTGATAGTCTTGAAAAGCACTCTCTGCAGGTGTGCGCAGGTGAGGGAGAAGGCATGGTTGTGCCTCTCTGAGCCAGGGAGGAGGAAGCTGCAGAAACAGAGGCATGGAGATGAAAGACTCACATTATACACACTCACAAATGCCTTGTTAGATTTCCATGGCTTAAAGTGCAGACTTCAGCTGTCTCAGTAATCTTTCATGGATTAAACCACTGTCACCAGAGAGACAATTAAGGCCAAGATGAGCTCACAGTGTTAGGTTCACGCTTTACTGTTAAATCATAAACAAGTTGAAATTTCATAGTGGGATATTTTGGACTTTACCCTTAATCTTAAGGGATTCACAAAGAAAATACCGCTTGAAAAATGTAAATCATGTGCAATATCTACATTGTTCTGTGAAGAAAAGTGCGAAGTTTATGCTAGCTTTCCATGTTACATAGTTAGTTTTCCGCAGAAGATACAAACTTTTCTGTATGAAGTTCTAGTGACAAGGTGGGTTTAGGGCTCCCTTGGAATGAGAGGAGTAATTTCCCATTACCCTTGTCCCACAAAAATTTACCAACTGCTGTACTGTATGGCAGCACATACAGTAGGAGTGAACAGAGCCCTCCCTCTCTCTCCATCTGCTCACTGAAGTTGCCCAGTCTAAGAAAACAAAATGCTTTGGGAATGAATTAGAATGAATTAGAAAGAATTAATGAAAATTTTATGTTAAGTAGAACTTCCATTTAAATTCTTGGGTTTGTGTTTTCATTTGAGTAATTTTGTCAGCTCCCACGTGATGTGCATATTGATTTCAACCACCAGCAGAGCTTTCCATTGCTGTGCAAAGAAGTTGGCAGTAAATTATAGATTTCTAACAATGTGCTTTTTTTTTTTTTTTTAATCCCAGTGGCATTAAACTACTCTGCTACCTCTACAGTCAGAAATGCACCACAGTTAATAGAGAATTTTATACTGATGTATACAATTAGTAAAAAAGAGGTGCTTTTCTTTTTTTAATTATTCTTTTGCTGATTTGAGGTCTTGGTTTTGAAACAAACACCTCTCTGAAGATCTGCATTGACTTAATGTTTTCAGCTATGCATTTTTTAATGGATATGGTATAAAACAGGTGTTAGAAGCTGAAAGTTAAGACTTTACTTCATGGTATCCCTATGCCAAAATACTGCAAATGTGTATTGGAACAGCAACTACTCTCACCATTATTGCATCAGTCTTAAAGAACTTGTATCAATCTGTCCTCTAGTGAGTATTGGAACATCTGTCAAGTCAAGAGGGCAGTATGAAAGCTTGCTGTTAAGCTCAGTTTAGCTTCAACTGCTAATTACTTTGCCTTGGCTTCCAAAGAACTTCAAATGTTTGGAACAAAAAAAAATAATTTGTAAGATTTGGTAGGAATTCAGTAAGAGAAGGAATTTCAGCATACATCTGTTCTCATTGATGCTCTCACAGGTCAGGCATTCAAGCCAATCTTTGGACTTTTCTAAGTTTCTGGCACTCCCACTTTGAGACATGAGCTTGCACATATGAAATGATCAGATGAGTTGAAAAAGTAGTACACAATATAGTACCCCTTTCCTTAGAATATTTGATGTCTTCCATTAAAAAAATCAGTGCTTAAAGTTGCCAAGGATTTCTTTCTAATTAAATACATCTTTCTAAAGCATCTACTGAATGGCTTTGTTAAGTATGGTTTGTTATTTAAAAAAAAACACCAACATTTTGTAACAAACTTGAGAAGCAAATGAAGGAAATTCTCAAGGAGGGAGATGAGTTTGCAATATCCCACACTATTAACTGACTATGGTTTTAATGTGACAGTGATGTCTTGGGGTCCAACAGAGTTGGGGAATTCTCTTTAATAACCAGTTGACAGCTGTCCTCATTCTGGCTGCATTAAGGACAGACAGCAGAGACCAGTATTTGAAGGAAAAGGAAGTACTGCTATCTCGTTTTTACATGCATTGGATTGATGGAGGGAGGCTAAATTACTGGGCAAAGGTCAGCGGACGGACTTCAGTTATAGTCAGAAATAGAAGCATGATGGCTGGAGCACTTAGTCCCAAAACTGTTCTCTCACATCCCTGATTGGAGCTAAGACAGTTGTTTGTAACATAAAAACCCTCAGAAAGTTTTGTTCAGATAAGCATTCAGATAAGCACTCTGAGTGCTTATCTCAGCCTAACTCAAACTCTCTGACTCCTCTGAGCCTGCAAAGTGCATGTGTTGCAAAAACTTTTAAAAAACACACTTCTGTATTTTAAAAGCCAGTTGGAAGCAAGCACTAAGAGGAATAAAAATCAAAGATAATGTGAAGTGAATAAACTGGTTTGCAAATCCCAATATGATTTTATCTGGCTGGTTTTGGTGAAAGTCACCCTGGTTCCTCTTTTTTTACTGCTTCCTTGCATTGGAAAAAAACGAAACTCAGTTACTTCCACATGCACTAGAATGGAAACAATCAGAAAGGAGATGTTTTGCATAGACGATGTGCCTAAAAGACTGCTGGCAAAGAGCTCCAGTCCCCATAATCCCTGAAGCAACTGAAGTTCTTGTTTGTAAATGTGTTATAAAGACATTTTAAATGGTATTTTTACAGTAATACATATAGTGAATCATGTGTAATGTTTAATAAGTAGTGCGGTTGGGCTTGGCAGCGAAAAATGACACAACACTTTCATTAGTGGCACAGAGGTTTTGTCAGGATTTTGCTGTGACTTCTGAGAAAATTTATTTCATACTGGATGCACTTGGAGGTTCAGTGCAGAAATTTGCAGTCTGTCTCCGTGGTGAGTCGTAGCAGGCTGGTGGTGCTATTCAATGCTCATGTCACTGAGAAATTCCCATTACACAGACCCTGTTTTCACTTGCTTAAACTTCACAGACATAGAATCATAGAATAAAAAATTGGTTGGGTTGGAAAAGACCTCCAAGATCATCAAGTCCAACCTTTGATGGAACACCACTTTGACACCTGGACCACCAAGTGCCACATGCAGATGTTTCTTGAACACTTCCAGGAATGGTGACTTCACCATTTCCCTAGGCAGCCTGTTCTAAAGCTTAACCACCCTTCTTCCTCATGTTCAACCTGAGCCTCTCCAGGTGCAGCTTGAGGTAATTTCCTCTTTTCCTGTCACTAGTTTCCTGGGCAAAGAGACCAAATTCCACCTTGCTACAACCTCCTTTCAGGTAGAAAAAGACCATGCAATAATTTGGGCCATAGGTGTCAGCCTCAAGTGGAGCAGGATATAGAGAAAAAAAAAAATTTTCAAGACATTTGGAGAGGATCACACAAGAGCAAGAGTTGGACTTCTGAAGAACATGTGGAAGAACCTCTGCCCGCTTGCCTGTCCTCTCCCACAGGAATGAAACCTGAGATTCCCAGTACGCCGCTC
Organism: Scytalopus superciliaris; assembly: GCA_013400415.1. NCBI lineage: Eukaryota > Metazoa > Chordata > Aves > Passeriformes > Rhinocryptidae > Scytalopus > Scytalopus superciliaris. The sequence goes on from VXBX01001880.1 coordinate 117,527, forward strand.
TCTGAGCCATGACTTGGCTCAGTATCCCTCTGAGCAGCTAAATGTCTGGTCTTGTTAGACTCCCCATTAGTTACAGAAGCAGAAAAAATTCTGTCCATATGATGCCCACTTGGAAATTAGGCTTCAGCTCCACAGTTTAGTTCATTTTTAAAAAACTGAGGATGGCAGGTAGCTGATCCATGAATGTACATCCTGTACAGAGAAGACCAAATGTACAAAATTCAATGTATAAAAATGAAGATGTCCATGGTATTCTAATTAATTCTCATGTGCTCTTTATATGAACCTTTATCTACGATAATTCTGAATCTTTATGAGCTTGGTAAAAACTGTGGGAACATACTTCTTGATCTTATAATTTCTCGTGGGCCAAACATGTTCAAGTCAAGAACTTCACACAAAAAAGAATATACACACATTGTTTTTAAATGTAAGTTCATGTGCCAAGCTAATGCATACAACACATTAATGCTAAATGCTTTATAGTCAAAGAAAACAGACACACAGATTTTTAAAGTAATGAAAAAAATTGAAAAGCAGTAACAAATTGGAAAAATAATAAACAATAAAAATAACAATAAAAATTGGAAAAATAATAAAATTTGAGAAAAAATGTTCTTGACTGGTAAATCAGACCATACAGCAGAGGAGTCTAACTTCTGAATCAAATGAGTTTATATTAGCCAGACTTTTAAGGTGCTTTCAAGGCATTTGACATCTTTCTATTACCCTGAATCAGTTCAGACATTATTTTCACATTAAGAATAATAGTTCTACTCTGTTTAAGCAGGTTTCAATTCTTTTTTTCTTGGAATAAATCTGATATTTAAATGCATCTTGGTAGTTTAACTGAGGAAAGTGGTGGGCTTTTAAGAAGCATTTTTACTGCTTTTAAAATATTTTTTCAGAAAACTTTACTGTGACACAATCTATTTCCTGCAATAAAATAGTATTTAGGTGTTTCTCTTGCCCTGGAAAATTAATGCAGATAAAATAATTTCAACTATTCAGTTCTTGAATTAAGTCAATGGGAATACAGAGTACTCCCATTTATTTAGGTGAGAAAGATCTAGAATTATTCAGGAACAGAATATAAATCCACAATTTCAGTAAATGCAGTTTCTCTCTTCAGTTTTGACAACCTCCCTCACGTATGTGACTATATTACATGTCTATGTGACTGATTTTTAGGTGCTGACATCTAGTGTGATGCAGCTTACCTGTATGTTGGTTTGATCCTGTTTTCATTAGTATTTGCAACAAACTCATGTTAGAAGTCTGTAAGTGCAATTTCCTTGCACTTACAACCTTGACTGAAAATTTAGGAAAATTACCTTTTTACTTAGTGAAGGCAATGAATCGGTCAGTGTTCCTCTACAAAAAAAGGTCTTGACCTTATTTGTCAAATGGCATTGAATATTTATCGTAATCTTTACATAATGTAAGGAGTAGCTGTTGCTGGGGTGTCTTGGATGCTTCCATGTGATTAGTGATTGCTGAGTTCTAAATGGTGACAAACATTTGTTCACAACTTAGAATTCAGAATGACAGAAAGCAATATCAGAGACCTTGTGAAAAATGGGGGAGAACTTTGTGGAAGCTCCACAGAAAGTCAGCTCTATGTTGTATTTTTAAAGGTTTCTTTGTATTTTTGAGGTTTTTGAAAGGATGAAAATGTGAGTCATCTTTGCATTTCTGTGCTACCAACTCCCCCCTTTCTGGGCCCTTGCCTCCAAGGACTGGAGTTGTGGCAGCATGTACACAGAAAGCAGTGACAAAGCAGAGATAAAAGGACTCTGGACAGAAGAGACTCTGCTCTGCCTCTTGAAACCCTTTCAGTTTTGAAGTGTGGTCAAATGGTGCTCTGTCTGACTCTTTCATCCAATCCTTTTCCCTAAAGGAGATGATATCCATCCAACATCTTGAGCCCTTTCCCTGTCCCAGAACCTCTTTGATGAGGTTGCCCTCCTAGTCTTGTAAAGTACTGACTGCTGTTGTCCAAGATGTCCTGATGGTATGAGGGAGGGTAGGAAAGGTTATTTCACCTCAGTAATGGCTCAGTTTCAGGCCTGTGTGTGCTGGGGTTCGGATTCTGCTGCAGGGTGTGGCAACCAGAGGTCACGATTTGCTCAATCTGTTTTGTGCTGTGCCAGGACAAATCAAAAGCTCATGTCCTGCTCACTGGCAGGTTTCAGCTCAGTTTTCCTACCTTATTTCAAAACATCCTCACCCCTCTTTGAAGGCGTCAGAAATGCCATAACAAGTTCTGGAACATAATTCCAAGGCAGAGTGCTTTTCTGGAGAGACAAGACAAAAAGTCAGTCAGGAGCGATACATACGTACAGATGAGCTGGTGTGTTTGAGAGCAGCATTTGCTGAGAAAGGCTACTGCCCAATATGGGCTCTTCCTTTGCCATTCCTGTTGCTCCTTCTCAGGAGAACTGCTCCTGGCAGGGCTTCCCTAAGGGATGTAGCGTGATGGCATTGCATTTCTTCTCTCCCAGACAAACTGCAGGATAGAACTGGATATTGCTTTCTGATTTTTGAGTAACATTAGCCCAGTCCAGTTGTCCAGTTCTTATAGAGCTCTTCCTCTTTAACCACTCTTTACCATTTGCATGATGTTGTGTCATAGCTAGAGGAAAGCTGTGTGTTTTCCTGGGTATGGGTGGGACTCTGAAGGGTTTTTTGCCTGCAAAGCTATCTTAGGGGCAGTGCCTTGGTCAGGTATCATTTCTATATGTGCAGAACAAGAACTGTCCTCCACAAAGCCTTTGAGGACCTAGAACTGAGATGTGCTGAAATGATTGCTTTGTCTTTATTATCATTGCTGAGCATTTGCCTTCAAAAGAGATTTAAAATGCCTTTCAACAACTTCATTACCTTTACTGTCCTTTGATTATCTCTGGAATATCTTATGTACTTGACAGTCATATTTCTGGATACAGAGTTATGGGACACTAAATGCTCTTTGTCTGTGGTCCAGGCCCATGGGTTAGTATAATACAGGCACATTTAAATTAATAAACCCATAAATTCATGCCACTGTCACTGTATAAATATTGTTTATAGGTGACTGTTTAAAGAGAAATACAATCCTCTTTAGAAATAACGTAACTGCTGCAGAACCTTTCTTTCCTCTATCACCTTTCCATTTTTTACATGTAAGGAAAAAGATAGTATTTTCAGTGCTCAAACAGTATTTTCAGTTCCTTTGCCTCAGACAGGTGTTAGCCAGTACACTGTTAGTATATCTCATTCTTCTGATGTATCTCCTGAAGAGTAAGCAAGATTAGTCACAGACAATGAAGTAGGCAAGGACTAGAGTTTGTCTTATAAAAATGATTTATTTTGCTTAATAAGTTGCTAGTAGACAGATGCTTCCTGAATCAGTGAATAATCCCTTTGATTTTTTCATGACTGCAGTGAAAGCTGAAGCTCATCAGCCCTAGATAAATCACAGACCCACAGAGATCTGCTGTACTAAAAACTGCAACTAGAGTGTGAGCTTCCCAAAAGGAGCTCTGTCCACAGCTATGTGTCGCTCTATCCAAGAGGGAAGATCCTTACTGCAGCCTCTGATCCAGCAGGTGTCAGTCGAATGACTTGCAAAGTTGACCTTTGAAATTACATGTCTTGGCAAGACTGTATGAACTATGAAACGGTATTTATTTCTGTTGAGTAATTTATTATGTTTGTATCAGTAGCAATAATTTCTTATTAAATGTTGTTCCAGCTTCTATTTATTTTTTGGAGCATTTACGTCACTAATAGAAAGGTATGCTAACAAGAAGGCAGAATAATTATGTGAAAGGCAACTCCAGCTTGACAGACCATTGAAACACTATCATGGAATGAGGCTCCTTAAAAATTATAAGCTAAGATGCAGCACAAAATTTCATATTTAGGCCACAGTAGCAAAGTATGGTCATGTTATTCTCTAAATATGCTTCAGGTATCCATCGGAAGTCAGTGGTGTTGAATGTTGTTACTTAGCCTGCTAGGTGTACTGAGAAATGCAACACAAGCTAGGAGGTCTTGTTGTGCAGGACATATGATTTCCTGCTGTTAATTTCACCTTGCTCAGTATTGCCCAAGAACTTGCTTACTTTGTGTACTTTCTTTGTGACCATGTCCATCCAATCTGTATCTTCATCTGACAGTGAACAGCAAAAACATGGCATAGGGTCTGGGAAATCAGCCCTTGAGAGGTGCCGCAGGAAATAATTTCAGTCTGAGAAAGCAGTGCCTGGGAGCTGGATGCAAAGAGAGCTCTGGTCTTCCACCACCAAGGCTTGACCCTGCTCTAAATCCATGGCTCTTATGGCAAAGTTTTACTTTTACCCTGCCCTAACTGTCCCTGTTCATCTCACAGGCAAATCCCTGAGCCAGTGCTTTCCTCAGCTGTTTCCAGGCCCAAGTTGAAAACTGAAAGCAAAGTCAACATATCCAATGCAGCTCTATACAAATGAACCCTTGCCACTCCAGCAGCAGCAGCAGTCCTGGAGATTCCCTTGAGTACCATTCCTTGTGTCTCCTCCTTTTGGTATCTTAATTGCCAGAAGGAAAAGTTTCTCTTAATTTACTCATTTGTTTCCCTTTGATTTGTCCAACAGCTCTCAACTTTCAAGATACATTTCTGTACAGCAGACAGTGGGAATAAGAGATCTTGGCATATTTACTGTCACAAAAAAATGGGACAGCTCATCTCTGCCATTTCTATGGTCTCTTTCTGAACCAGAGATGCTGCATCACACAAGGTGTGTGTGGAGAAATATGTGGGCAGTAGCTTTCTGCTCTCTTACAGAAACTCTTGCTCCAAAGGATCAAACCCTGAGAGGGGTCTTGGTGACCTTACAAATCTATCAGTATTTTGTCTTAGTGAAGAGATGAGTCCATGCTGTGGTCTGAAAATTGAGGAAGGGGAATTTATTGCACTGGTGTCACTACTAAGTGCCCAAAATAACAATGGATGCTTGAACTGGTGAGAATAACTCATTTGCCACAGAGAATGTAGGACCCTTTCTCTAAAGAGCTGCTGTGTATTTCCAGTGTTTCTGCTCTGACTTGCTGAGTTTTGCCATGTTAAGAGTGCACATGGTATGTCTTCCAGGCATGCTGCTGGGTATGAAGACTTCAGGGGAATATGTGATCTGTCATCATTAAGGAGTATAGGAAATACTTAAGGGATTAAATACTGTTATAGTTTCCCTGCAACGATCATATTACAAATTTTCTTTTAGTACTTCTGGGCAAATAGGACATAATGTCTAGAGCAATTTAGAAAGATTTTATGCTTGAAATAAATTCTTAGAACAGCATTAGCACATTACCATGTGTACATGATCAAATGAATACCCTGAGTAATGCAAAACCTGTTCTTGGATCAGGGGAATTATAGCACCAGTGCCTGGAAGAGAGCTTTTCCACAGAGGGCCTTTCTGGCTGGGCTCTTTATTAAAAAAGCTATTGTGAACCAGACATGTGCCTATAATCTTGTGTGTTGACTCAACAAAAAGGACCGAACACATGGTCTGGACATACATTCCCTAATGATGGTCCTTAAGTTTGGGTCAAGGCATAGTCCTGTGCAGGGGCAGAGAAGCTCCTTTTGCCATTAAAGAGTCTAAGGAGTCTGTCCCATTAGGCCAGTCCAGCACCCTTACCTTATCCTCAGGGGAACAATGCCAGGCATAGTCAGGATACGACTCTTTGTCTCAAATAGCTTCTCTTCTTTCTCAGACTTATTTTCAAGGTATCACAGTGCAACCCCAGTTATTGACAAACCTAAGATATCAACCTCCCAAATAAGTTTTAAAAATGAATTATTAAATTTACATAAATCTCAGACCTAAAAAAAGCTGCCATTGGTGTAAATACACACGGTTGCTTAGTCTGTTTGTAATCCAGTTTTTCTTGTGGTATCTGGCAGTCAGAGCATAAAAAAAGGCATTCTTGAAATTAAATTATTTCTAGGACTCTTATATACAAAAGCATCTGGATACTTGAGACAAAATAAAAAAGAAAGGGAAAATGAACATAACTCAGACTTTGCAGTGCTGATTAAAAGATAAATGCTTTCCAGGGATGTATTTTTGATAAATAAAATTTTGAAAAAATCTTCAGAAGACAATAGAGATAGAGAGCAAAGACAGCATATGTGGTACAACATCTCCTTGAATCTGCCCTTGCTTTAAGCAAGAGCAATACTTTGTTACTGATGCCAACTAGTTTTCTTGTAAGTCAGGGTTCAATTTACATTTACAACTGCCTGAAGCTATTTTGAGGAATCCAAATAAAAGAATAGCTAGCCTTCAAAGCTGTCTCAGAAACAACACAGAAAATGTTAAGCATACTTGTGGCTTGCACTTGTGTCGCTTGTTATTATCAAACTTACATTGCCTCTGGTTTTGAAATCTCAGGGGAACATTTTCTCTGCAAAGTGGTGCCTTAAAATGTAAATGTGTTTTCTGAAATGCATTTTCTTATCATTTCTGAAATACTTTTGATCTTTTTTTTTTATTTCTCCTTTTCAAAACCAAAAAACCTATCAGAAGACAAATACATTCATTGCTCTTTCAGTGACAGTTTAAGAAAGAGAAAACAGCCAACCAAGATACATTTTTATACTGTGAAGCTGAAGTAGTTGTCATAGTAGGTCTTCAGAAATGACAGATTTTGAAGGTCTTTAAGAGATATAGACAGATTTGAAATATGCTGTAAAACCACAGCAGTTTCCAGGCTGATATAGGGCCAGCTGACAGGGACTAGGTCTGTGGACCCAACTAGCAACTCCACACTGGCACTGCACCTCCTTTTCAGGAGCACACTAAGCATAAGTGGGCCTGGCCCTCTGAAGGCGGAAGTCTCTTGCCTAGTCCTTTCCATGCTACCAGGGTATCATCCAATGAAGTGCCTGGAGCATCCATCCAGGATGACAGGAGACTGGGAGAGGGCCAAGTGTTGCCTTACTGAAATACTTAAGTGAAAATACCTGCTGAGTCTTAAGAAGACAGCATTCAATATCTACTTCTCATATGATTGGCTTGAAGGGTTTGAATTTCTAGGAGACCTGGGGGGGGTTGGCCAGTGCTTTGCATTGGAACTGCCTGGGCCTCCTTGTCTTGTGAGCATCCCTAAAAACCATAAAGTTTTCAGGCTTTAACAAAGCCAGTGCTATTAGAAAATAAGCCATATCTAGAGAAACTCCTGCAACTAGGGAAGAGATAATAGAAATAAAAGGTTTCTAAACCACTTTCTCCCTGCCCTCTAAGGGACTGATGCTTTCTGCCTTCATTTCAGCCAGCTCATGGATTGTAGCAAATGCAGTCCTTTGTGGTCCCCAGGAATGTTGTTCCTGTCATCTGTAAGGTGACACCTTATCTCTGCAACATCTGGGATGTTACCTCCCAGCAACATCCCTGCTAAACCTGTGTGTCTCACTGCCTCACTGCTCCCTTTGCTATGGCACTGTCAGGTCTTCCCCCTGCACAGCTCAGTTGCTTCTTGGAGCTTCCCTGAGCAGATTTCACACCACACAATTTCTCTTCCTAAGGGAAGAGTTGGGATCACATAACCAACATACACAGCATCTGCCACCAGTGCTTCACCTGGGTTTTGCCAGTGCCCTGGATGAATGCAAAGGTGTTTCTGGTACTTCAGGCAAAGGGGATTTGATAATCAGTATCCTGGTCTTATCACAGAGATTGTGATAACAGTGTACTGGAACAGCTATTAGCATGTGAACACATGTATTCCCATATCCAGCCAGGAATAAAAAAGAAACAGAGAAAGCATCTGGTGTCTGACTTGCCCCCAGCAGTTTCAGTGTATGTTTGAATTAGCTGAAAACAACCATTAACTTAGAGGAGTTAAAAGGGATGAAATTTAGACTTTCTTTATTTCTTTAAGGTCCAAAGATAAGAAAAGTCCTTATTAACAACCTCTCTTGTTTGAGATTTGTTTCAGGCTGAAAAAGCACTACTTGTACCAATCAAAAAGGCACTGAATTTTCTGTAATCTCAAGAGATAGTAACTTGCAATTTACAGGGTATCGTACAGCTCTCTGTATGCTATAAAAACACAGCTAAGAAATTGTTGTCCTCAATTGTTTATTCACAGTTTCCTCACCTGAGCTGATTCAGCTTTTTCTGTGACTGAACTGTAAAGTGGATTGCTGAGAACATCTGAGTTCAAAAAAAAAAACAAACCACAAAACAAACCAAGAAATAAGTCAAACCTGGCTTTTATTTTGGTTTTCTGTATGGTGGAGATGGAATAATTAGTGTTTAGCTTTGACAACAAGGAACAGAGAGGAGGCAGGAAGTTTTGCAGCCAAAGCAAAGGGACCTAAAATGGCCTGAATTTAGACCTTCCCTTGACCTTTAAAGAGAGGCACGGGGGTGGAGGGAAAGGGAGACATGCATTGCAATATTGTGCCACGGTACTGAGTCCCTCTTTTAAACTCACTTAGGCTCAATGTCTTGTACACAGGAGGTATCAAACTCAGGAGTTTTAAAAACACTTTAATCACTAAACATGCCTAATTATACCTCTCCATGGTATTCCCAAGTGCCTGGGTTAGGGCAGCATATGCTTTCCACGTTAACCCATCTGAGAGTTTTGAAAGTTTATGGTAGTTTGGAAAAGCAGAAGTCAAAGGAATAAGCTTTTCCTGCCAACTGCATCAGTTATAAGCTGCCGAAATGAAAGATAATGAGCATTTTTGGACAGCTCATTATCAGTGTAGACATTCTGATAGACTAAGTGGGGGGACCCAGATAATTTCCAGCTTAACACAGCTTGGAAAACATCGCATACTTTCTGTTGAATGACAACAGCTCCTCTGAAACTGAAATTTGGAGAAGTGCTTTCTTTCTATTCTTGCCTGCCTCTCCACCAGCCTCCCAAAGCCACCACCAAGGACTAAAAGTGATCTCATTGTCATGCTGCCAAAATAAATGAACATGAGCCACAACTGTCCATAATAACTATTCAACGTGAAAGCGGTAGGCAATTTAAGTAATCCTGGCTCCCTGGTGACACATGCAATGTGACTAAACAGAGGTAACAAGGCAGCAGCAGAACCTGTCTCCTTTATTTACTCACCACTGCGGTGCCTTGTCCTGCTGAGTGACTGATCATCTATTGAATTACTGAAGAGCAACTGAGTTAAATTAGAATGAATATTTGCAGCAAAAATGGTAACCTGAAAGTATCTGCTGTGATAGCCCATAAAATGAAATCAATGTAATTTCAGATTCATCGTGTGCCTCCTGGGTCTGTGGTGGATTTTGCTGTGGTTTTTCAGAAAGTGAAGGTGCCCTGCAACTCAGCTGCGAGACTGAGGCTGGGAAGCTTTAACCTGGACAGCTCAGAGATCAAATATGTTGCATGGCACAGAGTGGGTTGCTTTGCAACCACCTCCACTCGATGTTACATCAGCAGCTCTGGAAAGGGTACTTTTAAACAGAGAAGGCAGTTAAAAATTGAACAAAACGTTGACATAAATTATCTGGGCCGGGGCTGGGTAGGTCCTAGCAGAGTTGTGCCTGCTTTAGGATGGTGTACCAGAGAACCATAGTGCCAAAGCTCTCTGCAGGGAGGAAGATCTCCCTCCTTCTGGACCAGCTCTGCTTACCATATGCCAGACTGTGAAGCTTGTCTGTGCTGAGCCTTCCAGGCCCTGAAAAAACAGCATCCTACAACAAGCAGAAGTTGTGCTTCTTGCCTTCTAAGGCCTGATTCAACAGAAAAATTGCTTTCTTCTGTGACTAAAAGTCTTTGAATTCAGTCTGTATTCAGAATAATGATGAAGGGCAAAGAACAAGCGCATTTTTTTGGTCTTTTTGCATTCATACTCCAAAACAAGAGTGACATTTCTATCCTTTATGGCTTTGTACTGTTCCAGTAGCATAAATGTACACTGCAATTAAGAAATGCAATGTGAAATGCTCTATATACTGAAGAGATGCTATGTGAATCAGGACGAAATAACAGTTTGAGACAAAAGATATAACAGAAGTTATATTGATGAGTGAAATCTTAGGCCAAAGTAGCTGCTTAAAAAGACTTTGAAAGGTGGAGATTGAGCACACGTAGCATGGTCAGCACTGTCCTTCCTGTAGGGTGCTGGTTGAAGGAGTAACTCCAAGGACATACGAAATGAAAGGACTCAGAAACGAGCTGTGGTGATGGCAGAGGTGGGGATGGGATTGCACTGGTTCTTTATAATGCAAGCAAAGAAAACTTTGGAGCTCAGAAAAAATGCCCAAGGAGCCACCAAATGAAGCAGCAGGAAACAAAGTTCATTTTAACTGTAGCATAGTTTGGGTGGGAAATTAAACTGAACAGAAAAAATAATTTTCATCTTATTGGTGTTCCACAAGATGGTACCCCAGACAGGGCAAAAGCCTCCTAATAGTAAACCTTCATCTCATAGTCTGCTCTGCCACAGCACTTTTGTATGATTCTGGAAAGACTATCATTTTCTGCATGCTTCTGCCTTCTCCCTGTCTCTTGTGTCACATGAAGGTAATAAATTCCTGAGGATAGGAAAGGGGGATGTAGATATATGCTTCAAAGCCACTGAAGTGCTCAGACACAGTAGTGTGTTCCCTGCTGCTAAAACTCCTGTATTCATTTCTCCATTAGTTAATTGGAGTTAAGGCATCCCTATTCACTCCTGTAAGGTACGTGGAAAATAGTAGCTCATTCTAGATGTGCAGCTCCATAAAGACAAGAAGCTTAATTTCAAAGGCTAAACTTATGACCAGCTGATAAATATACCTGTGAAAAGAACAGCTACTATTGTTAAAAATTTTATTCTGTTGCTATAGAAACCTTTACAGCATGGAGCATCTTATGTGTGAATGGTATAGATGAAAAAATACAGAAAAACACTTCATTATACAAGACAAAGAAAGCATGGTCTTTCTTTTTGTACTTGTGGAAAACAGGAAATACATTTTCAGTGAAGAGTGCTGTTATTTTAATATTTTGTTACTGGAACATTTGTTCTCAAGTGCTACCTCCTCTGAATTTTGAGAATGGAAAGCACAACCTCCACTTTGATTGCAAGCAGTATCCTTTAATTCTCTCTCAGGGACCCTTGAAAGACCTTTCAAATACATAATATTCACTCCCTTTGCTCGGTGTTTCTAAATTATTTAAATAATCTGAGCAAAAATAAAATTTAAGTCATCTCTATGCATGCAGGTGTCTGGACAGGAGCTCAACCAGAGAAAAACACAAACAAGAGAATTTGTATTTTCCAAGCTGTTTTTAAAACTGCCTAAAATGCTCCAACTGAAACTTCAGGTTCTGGGTCCACATGCAGATGACCATGGTGGCTGCAGTGGGAAGGCAGCTCAAGCAAGAACAGTCCCAAAAAAATTCCTCCAATTGTTACCCTAGTTAAAATCCTGCATGAGAGGTGAAGCAATCTGACATGTCTCCTCAATTTTGGCTCTGATCCAGACATGAAACCAACTCCAGGTTGTAAATGCCCCCAGGCCAAACCCTTCTAAGCTCAAATTGTCAGAGAGATACTTGTGGTATTTAAAATGCCCAAGCTGTAATTCAGCTGGAAATCATGCAGCTTCCCAAAAAGACAACCTGACTATTTTCCTTTACACAGATTTGCATTATGCTTTGAATTAGATCTGCAGTGATTTGTAGCCTTCTGCCCCCAGGTGACCTGCAGCACTGCTCAGACTGGGCAGCACTGACTCTGCTTCAGTCCATCTTTCCAGATGTCAGTGTGTCTAAGCCTTCGTAGGAGGCAAGTGCTTTCTCAGGCTCTTAACTGTCTGAGTTAAAATTGCCTCCTCCATATCAGCTGAGCTCTGATATCAGACTGTGCATGCCTCAGCCATGAAATGGGTTAGCTGAAATCACCCAAGGCAGTGGCTTTACTGTTGAGAGGTAAAATATACTCACAGTGTGTCAGTTTTGAATAAGCCTTAAGTTTTAAAGCAAACATTGCACAAATCAATTGATGCTCAACAGTTCTTCCCCAAGAAAAACATTCAAACTGTCAATGTACTAATTCTATGTTTAAATCACACTTCCCTTAGTGCACTTCAGTCTAGCCAGCAAACCAAAAATGTTGAGATGACAGCCTAGCAAATGTTCTTGGTTTCAACATGACCTCTACTTTTAAGAAGTTGAAATATAGTTGGTCTTTACTAAATTTCTGAACAATACCAGATGACTAGATACCAAGATGTCAAGAGATGGTGGTTCTGGTTGTCGGCATGGTGTTTAACTTTGTGTTCTTTCTGGCAGCTTTCAAAGTGCTCGGGTTTATCTCTGAAATTCAGAGGCATCTCAGAGAGAAGAAAGGCACCAGAAAACGAAAGGTTAATGCAGCAAGGAAGGGTGCTTTGCTCTAGCTATCCATTTTCTGGCCCGGTTGTTGCACTGCTGTTCATACAGGGAGCAGGGTTTCAGGCAGGCACCACCAACGCTCAGCGTGTGCTTGAGACCTTTTAAGACACGACCCTGGTGATAATCAGATTATCTGCATGCTTAGCAGTGAGATCAAACAAATGTCCCTGGCTGAATTCCCATTTTTTGCTGAGATTAGGGCAAATTACTCAAAATATGAATTGCAGCCACAAATGCAATTCTTCCATTTCTGCACCCAAACACCCAAGCAGTTGTTTCTCATGTATTTTTTTCTTTTTCAGTCAGGTGGAAATTCTCCCAAACCCCATGTTAGTGTATTTCAAGTCTTGGATAGCTTGTGAGCTTTTCTGTGTCCTTGGTTTTCTGGACTTTTTTTCTTGCTCCAATTAAATTTTATTCTGTCTTTGCCAGTTTCAAGAGGTTTTCTGGTATTTGTGTGGGTAAACAGAAGAGGATTTAATACTTGCTTTTTTTGTTATTGTGACACTCAACAGTCCACAGTCCATTTTCTTATACACTCAGAAGTAGATTTTGATATAATTAACTAAGTAAGCATATGGCAAAAAGCATAACTGGTGTGAGTGTTTATGAAAAGTGGGCCAATGCTTGATTTAAATCAGAACACACACGATTTGCTTTGAAACTATTAAAATTACTTTTTTGGACACTTGCAACAAACTGACTTTGGCTCCTATGTTTGCAAGTCTCCTAATGCTTCTTACATGTGTCTTCAATTTTTTCCCAGGTTTTGGTACATCAGGCTATGATAGATTAACATGGAAAGAAAGTTGGAAGTTCTTTTTTGCTTGAGTAAAGTAAATATTTTCCTGTCTTGTTCACATATGTTGAAGCATGGAAGTACATGGGAAGCTTTTAATATTCTGAATGTTCAGGTAAAAATAGTTTTCTCAGCTGAGGTCTGAACAGCCACCCTTCTAACTGTCTAGTAGATTTTTGTTACAGTCATTAGAGTATTTCATGTTATGTAGCTTATCCTTGAGGAACACTTATGAGCATGTTTCACTGACTAGATCCTAATTAACAGGGACCATAATTAGCCTTCTTGGAAATGGTTATAATTACTGTTGCTGAAAGGATTGGCCCCTCAGCTGAACTCTGCTATTCAACCAAAGATTTTGACAAGATGCAAATGTTTCACACTGGGAAGCACTACTTTAGCTGAGGAAATCCATGTTTTTAAACAGGCAAATCACCATAATATTTACAGAGATAATCTACTTCAGTAGTCTCTTGTATTTTTGACATCACAGCTGAGAGAAAAATTTGGATTTTTTATCCCATCATTTCAGCAAACAAAAGACTAAAAAAGTTGCTACTGAGAGGAGCCCTTTCCCAGATCAGCAATGGAGGTGGTAGTTGCGTAAATACTATTTAAGGATATATTGCTGCAGGTTCAGCTTGAGTATATTGACTCTTGGACTTACCCAAGAGATAAGCTAATTGATACTATGGAACAGAGTTAGAGACTGACACAGAGAGAAATAAATGGTGGAGGTGCTCATGGTAGATGGCTGAGAAGAATGTATCCTAATAAAATTTTATCTATAAAACTGGTTATATTGTTTTACACAGAGCCAGATTGATGGTGCACGATGCTTTCCAAGCAGGAAGCAGAGCAGGCTACACCTCTCTGATCTTGCAGAAAGCCAAGCTAACTATAGATCTGTGTTTTTCTAAGCAAGAATGCAATCCATGCTTGTTGTCAAATTGGCTGTCACTTTTCACAGTGCTGTCAGGATAAAAAAATCATTGTCATTAGAGGACAGTGAAATAGCTATTAATTTTATTATCTAGAGATGCAGCTAAAAGTACATGATGTTCAAAGACACTTTGGCTTTTATGTTCATGTCACCTTTCTTCTGCTCACTGCAAACAGATATTGTAGCAACGCAAGTTTATCTGTATTTAAATCCCCTTGAGCTGAAAGCTTGGTTGAAGGCTGAACTGTGATCTCTTTGTGCATGAAGAAAAGACACTCATTTATTTATATTAATGTCAAGCTTGTCTACTGCACTTTTTTCTTCATGTTAATTGAATGTGTCTGCAGTAGCAGACAGGGCATGTGCTTAAATAGGAAGGACTAATTGGAAGAAGCTGTCAGGTTAACAGAGATTTAGCTGGATAGCTTGCACTTCAGTAGAAATGTTTCCTTAGGATAAACTTACACCATTTATGAAGGCATATGATGGATGCATGAGGAATAGTGTAGGTAGATACTCATTTGGGAAACGTGTAAGGCTGATATGTAACTACAATGGGTCTTTAAATGTAGAATGGATAAAATACTAAGTAAATTATTTCCTTGTAGGATATTGAGGCTTTCACAGTTTCTTTTTCATCTTATTTCAGCTCTTCTGTGCATTAGACAGGAGAGCTGGTTGGTTTCTTGTGTCACCACTGAAGTAACAGGCAAAAGAAGATACATGCTCCATCTGTTATGTCCTACTGCTATGGCTGCAGAGCTGGGAAGGCTTGTTTCTGCCATCAGCTTACTGTAAAAATATCTAATGTTAGACTGAGTATATAAACACAGGGTTAGTCTTGCAACTCTTGATTAAATTCCTAGATAAGATAATGAACTGCTTCTGACGTTAATATATCCTTATTTAAATTAAACTCAAACATTTTTTCCTCCAAAACATGTCTTTAGTGTGTTATCATAATAACCATATAGTTTAATATTTTAATAATGGTATCTAAACACTCTTCAAGCCTAACCTTATAAAAATGGTGGCATTAACGCAGACCTTCAGTTTGAGCGGTCTCAGCTGCTCGCTGGTCTCCAGTATGATTGGCTGTTTACAGGCTGTATCTGGCACAAGAATCTGTTATTGCTGGTGCCTGTGTAGTGACCTAGCTAGGCAATGCAGTTGTGCTATCCTCTGGGAACAAATTTGCATAAAGTTTCAGGAATGGGAGAAGAAAAAATGGCTTAGAGAGGCAGGGGAAGCCAGAAGAAGTACTTGCTGCTGACCTTTGAAGTGGACAGGGTGACCCATTAGCCACAGGCATCCCACTCAGAGCCTGAGATGCTGACTAGCATCAGGAGCTACAGGCAAGTGCTTGAGCTGCTCTCAGCACGGTGACCCGTTCTTAAAGGGTACTTATGTGCTGGTTTACATTGTGATACATTTTATTGTCATGTTTTTAAACAGGAAAATAGTTTAGCTTTCATTTTACACCACTCTTCATAACAAGGAAGCTGCCCCCAAGCTCTCTGAATAAACAGGTGGACTGAGTGTGCAGTTTTGCAATGCTTTTATATACACAAGAGCTTTGAGAGACAACTGTGTTACCCAGATTCTTCTGAAATGAGTAATAGCATTTTTCCACTGACAACAGGCTACCTGTTTGCACCCACATTCCCAACCCTTACTGCAGCTACAGACTGCCGAGCTGCATTGCTCTTTCTTCTCAAAATAGACTGTATAGAGGCTCTTCTGTTCCCAAGAGTTGCTTATGCACTTCCAATGGAGTAAACTTCACTAAAATATTTATGCTGGGAGATTCTTTCCCTGATACTAACAACATTTTCAGTTGGCTTGATGAACGTAGTGCATTTGCACTAAAACATTAACAATTTTATTTTTTAAAAAGAATGCAAACAGCTATTTTATACTCTATGTAATTCCATCTGCAGAATATTCCATCTGCAGAATATTTGAAATATAAGTTCATGTTCGAGAAATGTATCTGTGTTTATTTCTATGTAGATCTAGAGGAAAACATAAGGAAAGTCAGCCCAGAAAATATTTGATGTAGCACTGGGATCTATACCACTTTCCCTTTATTTAAGGGTAAATTCAAAAGACAACGGAAAAAGCTGGGAAATACTTGTCTCGGTTCCATCATACTGTTGCTTTTCAGTATCTACCGCGGTAGCCTCCTGGGTCCTGGTAAAGTTCATACACTTACAAAAAAAGTGCTTTATGAAACTACAGCCATGGCTTAATATGGTTTAAGACTTGCAAAATTTCATAATTACATTGTACTGCAAAGAGGTGAATATTTTTGCTCCCATTAAATTAAAATGGAAAGTAGTATAAGCCTATTGGAAATTTCACCTTCCTCCCACTGATTCTCTGAGTTAATTGCTGGTATCATTAGTTCCAGCTCAGCAAGTTACACCTGTTAAGCAAGATATTGCAAACAGATGGTCATAAAATTAAATATATGCTTAAGCCCCCTTTCTCCTCTGTGTTTTTAGTGTATACTTGATGTTACACTGAATGGACCCTTACAGATTTACATACATTTAAATTTTAGCTCTGTTGTGAACTTGTCTCCTACTTGGATCGTCTAACATTTGAAACAGATAACACTAATTATTACTTTAATTTGCAAAATCTTGGTGCTTTAGCCTGTTGGAAGGCTTTTTTGCTCTCCTGCTGGCACTGGAGATGTTTATTCCGGGCCCTTATTCGGTCGGAAGTGACTATGGAAAATGGTACTATTAAATTTTACCACTTGGTGGCACTAAGAAATAACACAACCACCCTTGGAAGCGATGCTGTAAAACATGGCCAAGTGCCGGGTGATAACAGAGCCCACTGGCCCTCAGAAAGGAAGACATCAAGTGAGCAGAAATCCCGAAGCCGTTTTGCTTGGAGATGTTAGTAGGTTTTTAGCACAGAGCATGCCCTGGGATGTTCCTTCTGCACTTGGGCGTGCTCGCCACTGGCTCTGCTGGCAGGTGTTCTGGACCCCTCTTACATTTGTTACTTAAGAGCCTATACTTACCTAGAGAGGCTTTTGCTGGCAGTCGAGCAGGAAGAAATTCCAAAGCCTTGTTATCCGGTGCCTCAGTTCAGGCAATACCACAGAATTTCTCTTGGACAAGGCCGTTTGCATGATTCTCTCCGGGGAGTCCCCCAGTGTAAATATTATTGCCTGCTTAGTTAGAAGAGGCACAGCAAAGCCATGTAGGGAATAAACTTACTTCAGAGTGTGTGTGTGTGTGTGTGTGTCTGTGTGTGTGTGCAGGATTTGACTGACTTACAACCCCTTCTAGTACAGAAAATAAAAGAACTGGACCTAGCATTTATTCAGGTTCTTTCACATCTTGGTGGATAACAGCCAGTAAAGGTCAAGTGCTCTAGCAACTGATTTCATTTGTGGTTACATTCCATCTCCATGTGCAACTCTTCTTTCAGATGTGAATTGAAATTTTGTTTTTCCCTTTTCCTCTGCATAAAGTGTTTCTTACTGGGGTTATTTATTCAGAACTTTTTACAAGGGCATGCAGAGATGGGAGAAGGAGGGAATGGCTTTAAATTGAAAGAGGGTAGGTTTAGACTAGATATTAGGAAGAAATTCTGTGCTGTGAGGGTGATGCACTGGGACAGGATGTCCATGGCAGCTGTGGATGCCTCATGCATGAAAGTGCTCAAGGCCAGGTTGGACAGGGCTTTGAGCAACCTGGTCTAGTGAAAGTGTCCCTGCCCATGGTGAGAGGGTTGGAACTAAATGGTCTTTAGAGCCACTTCCAACCCAAACCATTCTGCAATTCTATGATTCTGTGAACTCAGAGTTGGTTTTTCTGTTTGATTTTTTTTTCTTCTGTCAGATGCTCCTTGTAGGTGTCTTTGAGTCTGTGCTAGTTTCAGCTGAAGTTGAGTCCGTTTTTTGTCATAGTAACTAGCATGGGACTGTAGTTTGGAGTTATTGCTAAGTAGGGCTTACACAGAACCAGGGCCTTTTCTGCTTCTTGCCTCACCCTTCCACTGAGCAGACTGGGAGTGTGCAAGAAGTTGGAAGTGTACGCAGCCAGGACAGCTGATCTCAAGGATATTCAATATCATATGGTGTCATGCTCAGTATATAGACCTGGGGGAAGAAGGAAGGTGGGAGATTCAGAGTAATGACATTCATCTTCCCAAGTCACTATCACATGTGGTGGAGCCCTGCTTTCCTGGAGGTTGTTTCCCATTGAAAGTGGTCAATGAATTCAGTGTTTTGCTTTCCCTATATGCTCAGCTTTTGCTTTACCTGTTAAACTGTCTTTGTCTTAACCATGAGTTTTCTCACTTTCACTGTTCTGGTTCTCTTGCTCATCCCACCAGTGGGAAGTCAGTGAGTGTGGTGCTTAGCTGGTCATCGAGGGTTAAATGACGATAGAGTCCTTTAAAGCTTCTATTAAAGAAAACCAATATATAATAATTATTCCTAGCCTTTTTAACAGGGAGAAGTTTTCAGAGTGAAAAGGCTCTTGGAACAAAAAGAGAATAAGCATCTCAAAATCGGTGTTGTTATTTAATTCCCCTGTATTTCTAGAACTAAAGCTATGTCTACACTATTAAGTAGCATTATCAAATAGAATTACTTTTATAGAGCAAAGGAACTGGTGCTGAGGACACCTGGCATGCATGCTGTGTACCTTTCAAAGGGTGTGATCTCAGGCTTGGGACTGCCCTGTGGAAGGACCACATCTCACATGTAGCTTTGTTCTGGTCAGAGTCTGCTCACTGCCCTCCCAGTGTGAACTGAAGGCTAGCTACTGCAAATCCCTGGGACATTTATCACAGATTGCAGCTATCACTATGTGTTGGTCAGGGTTATGAAATAGGCTGGCCTGTGAGTATATTACTGAAAAACATTATTCTTCATCCATGATTTAAATCTGGAAAACAAAAAGTTGTCATCTGAGTGTCTTGATGGGTTAATGCAATCAGTCCAGGAGAATGGTGACTGTGTAGTGCATCTCAAGTGTTGCTGGCAGTGACCCAGCCTGTGCTAGGAAGCAGATTTTTTTGGTTTGAATGTCCTGGGTAAGTATTTGGAAATTGGAAGAACCAGAAATGAGACTGTAGAGTTGACAGACTCCTTGAGAGACTCGAGGAGGGGCAGGGACAGATGCTGTGGTGATAGGTGAAAAGGATTAAGGAGAGGCTGAGTAGCTGGATGGGAAGTTAAACCAGAGAAATCTGGGGTTTGCCATCCTGAGCTTGAAAGCTGAAGAGACTTCTACCCTGACAGATAAATGCATGTCCAGGAAAAGCCATATCTTCACAGAACTGCTTAAGCTCAAAATGGAGATGATCCAAAAGTAATTGAAACTCTCTGAGTAGAGGCCCAAATGAGTCTCTGCAGGCACATCTTTTATCATCGTGTTTGTACTGCACCTGGCAAGTTGGAACCTTGCCTACAGCAGCTTATAGTTTTTAGCATAAAGATGTTTGAGGCTAAATAAAACAAATCAGATCAGATCCATGTTATTCTTCAAAGAAGTAATAACTGAGTTAAAGACATTCTTGCAAGAGCTCTTCAGGCTTGGTGAGATTTAGTGTAGTTAATCACTTCATTAATTTATTCATGTGCGGCTTTTACAGGGCCCACCATAACTGACAATACCAATAACAAGTATCATGTCAGAAAGATAGTAATATCACTGAAATATGGACAGGAAGTTATGACTCTGGGCTGTATTTCTGGTATGTCGATGTCTGGCACCTAAATATTATCAGAACCTCAGTTTTTGAGTTTTCCCACAATGGACTATATCTCTGCCAGCAGCAAAAGTCAGCTAAGAAAAAAATGACCTTTAAAGGAAAGGCCTTTCAGAGGTTAAGTTTACTGTGTGCTGTTGACACTCTGAAAAGTAACCAACATATTGTAAAAATCACACTTTATAAATGAAAGCCAGACAAAAATATCCATTAGAGTTATTCACTCAGCAAAACCAAAATTGCTGAAAGGTATTCCTATGCGACACGCATGCAGAAGCAGGTTTACTTGGTCATAAACAAAAGCTGAGGCAATCACTTTTCCAAGCACCACATTAATAGCACAAACTGTCTGTAATAGTCAAAAGCAGTGAAACAGCAGGAGGGCTCTCATTAAAATGACACATTCCTTTTTAAAGCAGCCAGCCATTCAAGGCAATAGTTATTTGGCAGTATCTTTTTTTTAAAGAAAAAAAATTATCGAACTTTCTAACATTTGATGTTCACTGAGCATGAAATTTCATCTGGCATACTTGGGCTGTGACTTTCTCCAGTGACTCGATTCTTGTTTACATTTGATTTACATCTCATTTACATGGGAAATCAAATGTGTGAACTGCCTTTCTGTGAACTTCAAACCAGACTGGTTTATATGTTGGAAGGGTTCACGTCACTGTGTGATCACACAAAAATAGCAAGTAGACCACCAGAAAAAGATTCTTGCTGTACAAACTCCCTTCCTCCTTTAAGTTAATGGTGATGGAAACTGCCTCTTAAAACCTAAAGGAATTACAAGATCGATTGCAAGATTACATTAACTCTGCTGTAACCCAGAGCATCATTAACCTCAACAAGGATCAGCACCAGGGCATCATCATCGGAAACTAAGGATGGTCACCCTTGCTTCATTGCAGCTGTTTGAAAAAGCAGTGGGAACAGGAACAGCCCATTTTTATAATGGCCACCAGAAATGATGGAGCAGCCTCCAGACAGGATTACTATAGGAAACACATTAAGATAAGATACATTTTTTCCAGCTAATTGACAACCATGTAAAGGTTAATGCTAAAATCAACTCTCAGCAAATGCTATAGGTAATTGCTGTGAACTTGCAAACGTTAATTATACCTCACAGAGCATCCAATTAACAAATGAAAAATTAACAGCTTAACAACCCGATCCTGCCCATACCTAAAACTGTATCACAATGCCACGAGTTCCAAAGTACCAGAAACTTCAATATGAAAGGAATGGAAGGTGAAAAGTATGACGAAACTTTAAACTAGCCATTATTTCAAAGCAGAGATCTTTAAGTCTGACTTCAATACTATCAAAGGTAGATGAAACCATAATAATATAGAGATTAGATCTTTGCAAGGGCATTGAAGAATAATGTAACAACTTCAGGAGTTTACTGTGGAAATATACTGCAATCTGTGTTCTAAATATTCTTGAATAGAGACACAATGATATTTTTTCCTATGGAAAAATAAGTGTAATCCAAAGTAAAATTACTTGAAACTGCCTCAGAAAAATCATGCAATACTGAATGACTGGATTAAAAAATAAAGAAGAAGCTAGCTGAAGCATAAAGTGATACAGATGGAGGAGGAAATGATGCATTTGTGATGACAGACTTCATTAGCTCTTATAAGTCAGGAAAGAGGTCTTGTCGTCATTCTAGAAGCTTCTGAAAGCATCAGATCATCACTTAGCTGTAGACAAATGGACAAACAGTCCAACTGATTGTTAGGAAGAGAGGCATAAATAGAAAATACCTCAATGCCAGTATAGAAATCTCAAGTATTTCTCACATCTCCAGTGCTATTTGCAATTCCAGTTGCTTGCATTTCTGAGGAGATGGTGAAAAAACATAGAGAAGAGTATAATGGTGATTAGAGGTAAGGAATTTCTTCTGTGGATGCCAAGATTTAATCTCTTTATCTTAGAAAGATTATCTCTGGGAGAGAATAGGTCAGAGATTTATTAAACTGAGATTAGTATGAACCATGTGATCACACACCTTTCCTCACAACACAGACACACTAAATGAAATACTTTGGAAGCATATTTAAAAGAAAGAGAAGGAAATATTTTCATACACTGTTAGTCAATTTCTGAATTAACTCATTGGGCACAGAAGGCTTTGGAGACCAAGAGATTAAATGGGGTCAAAAAGTGATTAGTCAAATTGATGGAACGAAGTTTGTCAAAGGCTGTTAAACTCAATAACCATAATACATGCTCCATCTCTAGAAGCCTCTGAACCAGAGCTAGCAAGGGGCTAAAAGTGGTAGATACACTACTGTGTAGGCAGGCTATTCTTGTTGGCTCTCTAACCATAGGCTGCCTCCCTCAATATTCTCCCTTTCACAGCAGCCTATAGGTTTCAGACCTTTAGCTGAAACACTGTGAACTCTGACAGGGCCCTGAATCAATATTTTAGCCAAGAGCATACCAATTTTTCACAAAACAGAAAATAGACAAGAGTCCTGATTGTTGTGGTCATTTCCACTCACGACAGGGTCGTAGCTGATATCAAACTTTGTGGTGTTGTTTCTTGGTGGGTTTGGGGTTTTTTGTTGTTTTGGATTTTGTTTGTTTGTTTTGTTGGGTTGTTCTAAGTAATTTTGTGCATCTAGCTGGTAAGAGAAACAACCTTTCTAGAGAGAACTGAAACCTGTGTTTGTTTATATCTTCTGTAATCACAAGCTGTGTTAAATAGGATACCATGCACCAAGGATTTTCAGGAAGGGGAATTACATTATTCTGTAATGACTGTGTTCTTCAAGTATCTGCCATTTCCAGTACTGTGGTTTTCAATATTTTTCACCCTTGAAATTCTGGTTGACAATTATATATGTCTTTTATAGTGCCCAAGACAATGTTGCTGTTGCTTTAGGATGGGGCTAAACCTGTTCAAGTTTTTATTTTTTGCCACTTTTTGTAGGTCTGTCACTGAAGATATAGGGCACTGTAGATTTCAGCATTGAGACTGCATGGAGGAACATGTGTTTTAGATAACTGGACAATTTAGTATTTTTTCCCATTTATGGAAAGATTTTCCCTCTAAATGTGGACAACATTCGCATTGTATGATTTTTATGTTATATTCTAGACTGTTTAAACCAAACTATTTCTTTATACCTTGTATTATGCTAAATCCCTTGTTAGAGTGCAATTATTAGCATAAGACACACTATCTGTGTGTATGTGTGTATTATACTGATGAATCATTACAGCTAACATGTGAACCTTTATTTCTGGGCATTGCCAAAAACAATTACTAAGCTCTTTGATTTTTAGTCTTCTGTTGTCTCTGTTGAGTAGGAACAAAAACCAAACCAGCAGGTGCAAGGAGTGCTAATCTTCTGATTATTTTCAATTTACCTTATGGCCAAGCAGCTTAAATTATTTTATCCAAACAATGTGAAATTATGAAAAAATAAGCAAATGGATTTGAAGCCTGGATTCTCCTTTTATTTCTTTTATCTGAATGTTAGAAGTTTCCCCACCATGTGTAATTGTACATTTTTTATCTTCAGACACAAAGCAAATGAACTCCAACTATCTACCTAGAGTTTAGTAAAGCCTTGGACACCATTTCCCAAAGCATTCTCCTGGAGAAACTGGCTGCTCAGTGTGGACTGGTGCACTGTTTGCTGGGTAAAAAACTGACTGGATGGTTGAGCCCGGACACTGATGGTGAATGGAGTTACATCCAGCTGATGGACAGTCACAGGTGAGGTTCTCCAGGCCTCAGGATTGGGGACGGTCCTGTTTAATATCTACATCAACCACCTGGACAAGGGGATGGAGGGCACCCTCAGTCAGTTCAGAGATGACACCAATTTGGTTGGGAGTGTTGATCTGCTGGAGGACAGAAAGGCACTGCAGAGGGATCTGGACAGTCTGGATTGATGGGCTGAATCCAACTGTATGAGGTCCAACAGGCCAAGTGCTGGATCTCACACTTAGGTCACAACAAACCCAAGCAGTGCTACAGGCTTGGGAAGGGGTGACTGAAAAGCTGCTTGTCACAAAAGGACCTGTGGGATGCTGGTGGACAATCAGCTGAACATGAGCCAGCGGTGTGCCCAGGTGGCCAAGAAGGACAGTGGCATCCTGACCCATATCAGGAATAGTGTGATCAGCAGGACAAGGGCAGTGATCATCCCTTTGTATTCAGCACTGGTGAGGCTGCACCTCAAATCCTGTGCTCAGTTCTGGGCCCCTCACTACAAGACAGACATTGAGGGGCTGGAGCGTGTCCAGAGATGGGCAACAGAGCTGGTGAAGGGTCTGGAGCACAAGTCTCATGAGGAGCAACAGAGGGAACTGGGGCTGTTTAGCCTGGAGAAGAGGAGGATCAGGGGAGTCCTTATTGCACTCTACAACTACCTGAAAGGAGCTGGTAGCCAGGTGGGGGTCAGTCTTTTCTCCCAAGAAACAGGGGATGGAAGGAGAGGAAATGACCTCAAGTTCTGTCCTGGGCAAGTTTAGTTGGGTATTAGAAAGTTTTTTTTTCATGGAAATAGCTGTAAGGCATTGGAACAGACTACACATGGAAGTGAGGGAGTCACCATCCCTGAAAGTATTCAAAAAATGTGGACATGACACTTGAGAACATAGTCTAATGGTGAACATTGGATGGTTCTGGGTTGACAGTTGAACTCGATGATCTCACAGGTCTCTTCCAACCTTAATGATTCTATGATTCTATGATCTCCCCAGTCTTTGCAGATGAAGAAACAAGAAAAAAAAAAATCTCAAGGTCACAACATTGTCTTTTTTACAACCTCACTTGAGAAAAAAACAGCCTAATTTTTACATCTCCCCATCTCCTGTTTTCTGCGTATTTGTTTCCTTTACCATCTCCAGTGGTGCCTAAAGAGTGCATTTTGCATGCAATAATTTGTGTGTATGTCCATTCCTGCAGCATGTTTTGGCAGAAGGAGACAAAAAAAAAAAAAAAAATCCTGTATCACATCAAAATATGAGGCCCTTTTGGAAAACAGAGGAAAGAGTTCAAAACTAGAGTCTTGTACCAAAATTCATTTCAGTGTGTCTAAAGAAAAAATGAAAACTATGGCATACAATAATCTCTAGCATTTATTTTGTTCACTTTTGTAATGGACTTGGTGCACGTGACAGGAATTTCTTCTTATAGACTACTTTCAATGTCCAGGAACATGAGAGAGATTATATACTCCAGTGGTTGTATCCTGTGTTCTTATTCAAGCTACTTTCCTAATGGAGCTGATAGGAATTTTGTCTTGAATTGAAATGATATGTGTGGGAGGACTCTGGAGTGACACCCTGAGGATATTTAGGCATGGCAGATACTTATTATGCACTCAGAAATATTTCATAGTGAAATGATATAAATTACAGATGATACTATTTCCTTCTCTACCATTTCAAAAGCAAGACATATAAAGATATTTATCTATAAAGTTGCCTTTCCATTCCTTGTCCTTCAAATGGATCTGTGAAGTACATTTCATAATTTGAAAATGTCTTAAGCCGACTGTTTCCCCCATTTTTTATCTCCTGTTGGGCACATCTATTTGATGCAAATTCTGAGAATGAGGGAAACATCAGGCTTCCAGCTTAAAAGAAAGCCATGCTCAGCTAATCAGCATATTGCTCTGAAAACCCATGTGGAAGGAGACATTTTTGCCTCACATTAATTCTGAATCTGCTTGAAAGCTGAGTTTTTTCTGAATGTTATTGTTGGAGACAGTTATCTAGCTAGAAGGTGACATTGTCTGTGACACGGGCAGATAGGGAGCCTCACTGCAAAGTTGCCATTCTGTTTTAAAACAATTTAGCTGCAGTGGGAAAACATGACTTTATGTGATTTACAAGTTTCTGTGTAAAATCCTGTGGGGTTTCTTCCACTGAGCTTCACCAGTGACTCCACTGACTCTATGGGTGCAGAACAAGCACCCTCATGCCTCAGTCCCTCAGGTGCCTCCACTGGCTGAGATGGCAAAGTTATATAACATATGGGAAAAGGACCAAGATGAATTGGTTTGCTTCTCCTTCCCTGCAGTATGTATTTTTAGCTTTTGGCTTTTTATGAGCTATAGGACATGAGATTTAAAGACAACTTGCTGGTGCACAGCTAGCAAACATGCTACAAGATCCTGAAATGGCAGGCAAGGTTACCCTGAGAAAAATAATTAAAATATAAAATACACAGAACTCCCCTAATTCAAGTAGAGTAAAGTAGTGTCTACTTTCATGAGAGAATTGTGGGTCCCAGAGGTTCATGTTATTTAATGACAAGAAGCTTAATAAGAACCACTTGTCTGAAGCTGTAGTAGTATTGGTATTTCAGTGTCTCTCAGGTAGAGAGGCTAAGACAAACACTGATTATGATGTTTTGAGAAAATGATGACCGAGTGAAATGTAAGGAGATTTGATACTGAGGTGAGCAGAGTAGATGACGCAATGGTTCCTTCTGGTTTCTGAGATGCTGTGAAAATCTACATAGTGTTGCTTTGGCCACTTGTAGCAGTATGCCAGTATCTGGCTGTTGAAAATTATTATGTCTTGCTGAGAAATTTGGTTTGTTTCTTTTATCTCACAAAGATAGATAACTGAGATAATCAGTTGTTTGTTTCTGAAAAGACTAAATCTAAAAGTTTTAATGAAGTCAGTGAGATTTTGCTTTAAATTTTTAATTATATAGCTCCTAGAAATTGGTCTAAGCTATAAATTTTGATTATTTCAAAACTTGTTTATCCTTGCAGGCAGACAGTTTTGACAGCAAGGGGTATAATGGAAGAGGCAAATTGTTGCACAGATTTTCCTTCTTATCAGAATTTCTCCTGTTTGCCCATTTAAAGTCTAGCTTAGATGTACTGTTCCTTCATATGAATCATTGCTAAATTTTGAGCAATCTGAAAGATCATGCTGTTTATATTTGACACAAGGAAGTTGTAGGACTCCGTTGGCAGTGAAAATACCAAAACTGGTGATCTGGCAGTTCATCTCTTCAAAAGGCCTCAAACAGGATGGAAAGATTAGACTAAGTGAGAACTTTGGTGCCAAACGACCCAATTTGCCCACAACAATGCAGAGTTTCATTTGAAAGGATCAATTTGATTTCAGGGCATTTGTGTTGACCTCTAAAACTCCATAGAGCTAGATTTTTATTTTTTTTTTTTTTTTTTACCAATAGCTGTAATTTGTTGGCATGAAGTGATACAGCAGGTAATACTTGTTTTGGGTGGGAGACCTCATCACAGAAACAAAAGCACATACAGAGTCTGCCTCAAGTTTCAGCTGAAGGTGGACATCTGAAGCAGTCACAGTTGATGCTGGAAATATTGTGTATCTTCCTTTGGTTTTAATTAGTTTATCAATTAGCTTAGTTGAAAAGTGAAGATTTGAATTAAAGATCCTTAGCATTGCATAATTTGCAAATATTACAATTGTATTCTGTTTAGGAAAACACCATCCACATAGATTAGTGATAATTCAACTGTTCTTTTTCTGAGAAGCATGATAGGACATTAGTTTACTATAAAATAGATGTTTAAATTGAAGGGTTTTAATCTTGCCTTAACTGTTTCAGGAATAAAAACAATCATTGCATCTTTCTAAAAGGGAACCATTCACATGAAGTGCTACAAGGAAAGTTTACAGAACTTATGAAGTAGAAATGCCATCTCTGAGTTAGCTTCAATGTCTTTATTAATGATTACAGATAAGGAATAGACTTTTTACTTGCATTAAATACTGTGAAATTTCTTTAGAGAGAAGAGGAAGGAATGCCTTAAAGCAGCTTGCAGGATGAAGCTAAAATTAACTGCCAAGTACAGCAATACCTTCCCTTTCTGCAGTTGGCAATATAGATACTTTCAGCTGATTCTGCTCTAGGATGTATTCATGAGAATTTAACTTGTGTGTTTTAGAGGGAAAATTGGCATTTTGGAAGGAGGTTAGGTCTTCATGCCCCGATGGCTGAGTAATACAAGACAAATTATAGGATAGCCCCTTTGGAATTTCCTTAAACTTCAGGTAAAAGTGGAATGAGAATAGAAGTTATATAATTAAAGGTGATTTTTATAGCTGATAGAAAAAAAGAAAAAAATTACAAAGAACAGTGAGAAAAACATGGAATTTGCTTCTCTGTATTCACATGAAGATAAAAGTTTCTTCCAAAACTGTCCATTTCATACAAAAACTTCTCATATTCACATGACTGCAAACTCTCCAATGCAATAGACCTCAGGCAATATCTACCAGAATGGAAAGAAACAGTTAGAATAGGCTTGAAGACCTTGGTATAACTTCATGGAACTGAAAATCTTGGTAATTAAGATCAGCTGATCAATGACAACATTGGGTTGGTGCTCAGTAGCAGCCTAAAATGATACTCAAGTATTAGGAAATACTAGAAAAGAAATAGAGAACAAAAAAGAAAATGTCATTCTGCCATTGCAGAAAACAATGGTTCTCTCCCATCATGGGTTAAAAAAGCTCTGGTCACTTCCTCTTTGAAAAGATCCAGAAGAATGAGACAAGTTTTGGAGAAAGGCTGCAGGCACAATCAGAAGAACCAAAAGTTTTCCACATGAGCAACGTTTGAGTTGTTTGGGAAGGAAAGGAATACAAATTCGAGGATGACATAACAGAAGTTAAATTATGAGTGCCATGGAGAAGGATGATAGGGGTCAGTTGTTCCCTTGTCTTTTGCAGTAGAATTAGGGACCATCACACAAATCGAGCCAGAAGCAGATTCAAAACCAAAATATACAAACCTTCTCATTCAACAGATTGCAGCCCTGGTCAAGAAAGTTACAGGCCTTCTCAGGGAGACTGGATTGCTGGTGAGCCAAGAGACATACTAAAAGGCCTCAGGGGAAACCCTGGAAGGTGAGAGGCTGAAGGATGATTAATCAGGGAGTGTTTCACTAGCAGTAAAAGTTATCCCCAGTGACCAGGGAAAATCAACACTTCTCCATCAACCACTATGAATATTGCTGAAGTTGCATAATACTGCTAAAGACAAATAAACAAATGCTGTTTAGGTTTTCTACTATTTAATTAATTTTACATTCTAGAGTGAAGGAGCCTATAAAAGCCGCAGAGACTGATATTTCTATGACATATACGGACTTCTCAAAATCTAATCAATGTAATCTAATCCAAATAATGTGTTACAAGAGGACTTCTCAGCTTACTTCTACTTTGTCCCCCAGTGCTCATAGGAATACTCTTTCTTGCAAACTTGTTCTCATAATCATCTTTGTTCTCGTGTGGGGCAACTGGATGTACTGAGGGAAAATCTTGGAAATCACTGATCTCACCAATAATGAAAGAGATCATTGAACTGATATTAAAGCTCTTTGGCAAATGGAAAAAAAGTTGAAAAATTGTGATGAGTCAACACTCTGTACCAGAAGGATCTGTGTCATATGTTGTACTAATTGAATACCAGTGGAAGTTTCCTTACTGAAAAGTTTCCAGTGCACAGTTTTTGCCCAGCCTTGGCATAATCTGGGGGATATAAAATAGATCATGTGAAAGAATAGGACCAGATTTTGTGATTTCTTCTGAATGATCAACATGTTATTTAGAATGATCACATTTCTCTTGATTACAGAAAATGTTGCTTCTGTCATTCATCCCAAAAGTATCCTTTCTCAGAAAAAAGAAATCAAGTCAAAATAAAAATTTAACATACTGCATTACAATTAGAAATTAATCTAACATGATATTTTTCCTTCTCTTTTACAACCTCTCCTTCAGTTCCTAGGAACAGCCATCTTGGGTCCCATTTTCATAAATAAATTTCATACTTAATTGCCCTAATTACTTTGAGTTACTAAGAAAAGTGACTTAGGTTTGCAGCTATTGACTGTGTAACTACTCATATGTACCCAATTACACCACTTATGAACTGTATTTTCTCTCTGTGGCTAGACCTAATAATAACTCAGGAAGATCACAAGCAAGTTCGGTTCTTAAAATAAGCTGAGTTTCCATGATAATCTTTTGGGAATACATTCTATGTGTAATTACTCATTTTCCCCCCTTTTTATTCACCAATTAATTTCACAGTGGTGACATTCAAGTGCCACATTTATCTAAGTATCAGGCCAAGCTAGTTTTACTGTTTTTCAAAAAAACTCTTCTTATGACAGGTGTTTCATATTATATTTGCACATATTCTTACATTTAGAGTCAAAGGCCATGAAAGGCAGCAGCTGACATGGAGGAGGGGGAAACTTAGAACAGTTTTGGGTTTAAAGGAACATAGGAGCCACCTTGACTTTCCACTGTCCTATGAGTTTCCTTTACCACCCATCTGGTTCATTTCAAATAGGCATTTCTTATGAGATACCTGGCTGTATTTATTTCTGGAGAATGCCTGATGAACAAAGGGTAAACTTTTTTGCCATTTAAGAAAGACAAGAATTATGCCATTGCTTGGGTAAATGTGTTGCTTGTGTTTCATGAGCTAGTGCTGCAGCCCAGTGTGATGCTCCACAAGCTCTTCATAAGACTCATATTTTGACCCTGTCTTTTTGGCCCTGCCCCATTGATGCTTTGGATTTGTAATTTAGCTGTCATGAAATAAAAAACTCTGTCAATAGACTTTTGTTAAAGCAAGCTTTTTACATTAAATCACAGTGAGATTGTATGTCTTCAGTAGGAGGACCATTTGGACTGCAAACACTTCCACTAACAAGTCACCTTATCTTATGAAGAACAAATCAAAAAGAATCAGACACAGGGATCTGGATGCTGAAAAGAAAAATCTCATCAAGAGCTATAAATGATGACATTCGCCTCATTACAGAAACCTGCACTCAAAAGCCTAAGGTACAACTATTCGGCTCAGCATCAGCTTTAGCTGGATCTAGGGCCACATGTTCACCCCTGTGGTAGTCAGAGCCTTGGTGGCAGCAGCCCCCTGAATGTGGCCTTCTGCCACACACTGTGGAGCTGCTCCTGCTGCTCATGGCTGGAACAGGGGAAAGGAGGAGGGAGGACTGTCCCCTCTGCAGCCCTTCAGCTCCCTCGTGCCAGCTGCAACCAGCTGTTGAGCTCTAGCAGCCAAAATACAGTACTTTGAGTTTTTTAGTCTTGAATAGCTGTGTTTCATCTTGTTTGCAGCACTGCAAAAAAACAGGTCATGCTGACTCTTTTTCTAACATCTTAAATCTTCTGGAAACTGGGAAATGAGGGTAAAGATTGTGTTTTGGAAGACATCTCTAGAAAAGAGAATTAATTGTAAGTTACGATTTCTTGTAATAATCTTTAATTGAATTAGATCTGTAAGTATTTCACTGAAAATTAGCATTATAAGCATTCTAGATCTGTTGTTGTTGTTCATGTTTTAAGACTAAAGGGTCGAGTTGTTTAGTCAAATATTTTATTTGGAAAATTAGTAAAATCCTGACAAAAGGCTGGTGGTTTGGGTTTCAGAAAATTACCTAAGACAGTCCTCATCTGAGGCAGACATGCATCAGCATGGGTCCCTCACATGCCTTCAAAGTCCACTGAACATCAAACAACCCCTTTGGATTTTATTTGGCCTTGCTTTCCTTTGGATTCACAACAGTTTTTTCTTCCTCTGCTTTAATCTTCAAAACATCAGAAAAAGAGTTTCTTGTCTGCTGTAATTGTATTTTTTCATCAGGTCTTTCATTATGAGCTGCCCAAAACTGAGTGTCTGCTTTTATTAAGTGACAGGTAGATTGAAGAATAACAAGTTGGCAGGTTGACAGGAGAATGACAAATGTGATAAAAAATTTGAATAGCCAAATATCTAAGTCTGAAGGAAAGATAGATGTACTGGGAAAGGCTCACCTTGGAGTAGAGATAGGAAAATTGAGAGAGAAGAGACTTCAGTCACCAAAAATATTTGCACAGAAAATGGAGCCCAGCTTGTTTGCTAGACAATAAAGGCAAATGAATAAGCTTCATGAAATTGTTCATGGAAACCTTGGATTAATTTCTTTTGTAACTGCAAAAAACTATTTCAAACAAGATGCGAAACTTCCAGAGAGGGATATTGTTAACAGAACCAATGAGAGTTATGAAAATGAAATAAGAATGATCAAACTGACAAACTGCAAATGCAAATTTTGCAGCCGTGAGAACTCCTGTCTATCCATATTCTTATTGTATTAAGTCTCACCATTGCAAATCTAAAGTGACCTTTCAAGAAGGTACCTGAGATAAGAGTGATGAGGGGCATTGAACAAAGCCCACGTGCTGGTGGTTTGTAGGAATTCTATCTGTACAACATCCACACAGTGCGGTATGGACAACAGATCCCTCTAAGCAACATAAAAAGAGCAATAGAAGTCAATACATTATCTTGTAGCAATTATGTATGCTATTTAGAGGAAAGGCACCTGATGGTCAAGTGCAAAAGAAAAACCTTAATTGACAGATTCATGATCAAAGACCGATAGCTGTCTCACAGCTACTCAAGTGCTATCCCACACCCTAATCTAAAGCCCTCTGGAAGTGATGAGTCTTCTCATTCATTTGAACAAGGCTTCAAACAAACCTTGTGTCTTGAGATAAAACTATACACTATTAATCCTAGAACCCAAGGAAGGAATCTGAGTGTTCATTACATACCAAAGGATGGGCAAACACTTCTGCACTTTACATTTCCAGATTGAAAACTGATAGGAAAAACCAGTGGTGATATTTAGTGGAAAGTAAAAGCTGGGTCTGACTAACACATTTTTATGTAACCATTGCAGTCCATGGGAAAATTTGCCATACATTCACAGCAGCAATCTGTTGTCAAGAGCTTTATGCAGTGAGAAATGAGGTTTTCATGAAACTGAAGTTTATAGGTAAAAAAAAAGCTCACTTGCTTGTCACCTCAGATCTAACTGTACTGCACAGCACATTTTCAGTGACAGCTTGTAATGCAGATCAGATAATATGCTGGATGTCACAGAAATGATTCAAAATGTCAAAACAAAGCATAATTATTAAAACAAATCAGAGTGAAAAGGAAAGAGTAATAGAGCATAAAATGAGCATACCTATGGGAAGTTATTTTGGTCTGCAATTTTTTGGAGAATAACATCAAATTGATAGCACTTTAGAATGTTTCTTTTATAGCCCTGGCTTCTGATTTTGACATTGCAATATATGTGAGCATACTTATACCTAGATGTGTTTTGGAAGAAGCAATTTGAAGTATTTCCTTGCCTATATTTTGGACTCCTTTTGAGTTGCACATATTTTTCTGTAGAGGACTGGCCTTCATGACTTAAGCGAGCACATTGCCACTGCTTTCGATTTAGCTGATAACATATGCCTTTAGCCCAGAAGGAGAGATGCATAGCTAAAATGTTGTGAACAATGCTAGACTAAGTGGAGTTTATGGGCCATCTAGTCAAGAATTTTTCTTAAGGGATAACAAAAAGAAATGTTTGTCTCAGAGGCACTTAAAAAATATGACCCCCATATAATATACCTGATATAAAGGAAATGCCTTCTTATCTTTAACAGTACTGTAAGAACTTCTGAGGCAAAGTAGAAGAGTTTTACGTCAGCAGAAATTTCATAGCTGTTTTCATGTCTGCACAATAGAGCTGGACAAATCACAGAATATGCCATGTTGGAAGGAACCCACAAGGATCATCAAGTCCAATTCCTGGCCCTGCATAGGGCCATTGCCAAGAGTCACACCACGTGCCCGAGAGTGTTGTCTAAACATTTATTAAACTCTGTCAGGCTTGGTGCTGTGACCACTTCCCTGGGCAGCCTGTTCCAGTGCCCAACCACCCTCTGGGTGAAGAACCTCTTTCTAATATCCAACCTAAACCTCCCCTGACACAACCTCAGGCTCTGTGACTGGCTCCCACGGAGAAGGGATCAGTGCCTGCCCCTCCCCTTCCCTTCACAAGAACTTGTAACTGCAATGAGGTCTCCCCTCAGTCTCCTCCAGGCTGAACAGACTAAGTGACCTCAGCCACTCCTCTTACAGCTTCCCCTCGAGATCCTTCACCATCTTCTTTGTAGTGACCAAAACTGCACACAATATTCAAGGTAAGGCCACATTAGTGCACAGTAGAGCAGGACAAATAATTTGCAATATTTTTTCTCCTTGTCTGCTGCTGGGATATCAGTGACAAGATCATGATTTCCTTCAAACATACCCACAGCTATATGCATGTATGCATGCTACTGTGCCATGTTGCATACCAGAGAACACTCATCTGTAATAGACATGGTGTCAATGGTCACCAAAGTCAGAGAACACCGTGATGCCCACCACTGTTGGTGTCATCCTTGTCAGGGGCTACTCTAGAGATGTCAAGAATCCCAGGGTTAGAAAATTTTCTTTGTAGCAATTTCAGTATTTAGACTGCTCTAGATGGCCGCAGGCTTCTGTGGCAAAGTTTTAACCAGGATTATGACACCAAACTCAGATCAGTATGTTTAGCCTCGTGAGTATCAAATCAGGAGTTGAAGTCCATGTTCCCGTGACAACACACTATATAAAACATTTAGTTGTGTTTCCTTAAACCACTGTAGTCATTGCAACATCTCGGTCCTCTTTTATATTAGGACCACCCAACACAGAATATTACTTTCCATCTGAAAATTTGTTTATAGGTTATTCTGTCCTCAGGGGTATTATTCCAGCCTTATCTGGATTCATATTGTGCCTGGTCTGGTCTCTTTCTTATGACTCCCGTAAGACTGCACATCTGGGTCACTAGTTTGGCAAACCTCCATAGGAGAAACGCGCAGGGATCAGAACTCCAAGGAGACCAGATGCCTCTCTGAGCTATGCTTCTGTATAGCTTCCCTGGCCAAGCATATGGTATTTCTGTAGGCCTCCTATGTGCAAAGGCAAAGAAGCTTGTCCAGTCTAAACAAGTGCAAAGAGTCTGTGACTGTAGCCATTTAAGTAATTCTTCTAATCAAGCAAATGTGTGTGGTAATACAAAGAGTGTGCTTGCCTGCACGTAGGTCTATATTCCCCAGCTCAGAACAGCCAGCATGGAAAAGTAACAACCAGCAGAGGATCCCCAATGTGGAGGCTTGGAGAACTGGCAGATTGGGAGAATATTAAATGGAACCAAGGAGTGACATGTGCTGAGTTAAGATAATTTTTATCAGTTGATGTAAGGGCACTGTTCTGCATATTAGTGAGTTCATGCTGATTTATAGCTGTTCTGTCTGCTCTACATCTACAGTTCTTCTATATTTTACATATTTGAGTGGAAGAATGAACTGACCTCATTCAGGTAGGTGATCTGTTTCTCATATATATGCCAGGAGACAAAGATATCAAACTTTTTTTTAAAAAACCTTGCAAATATTACAAAATAAAATGAAAAGTATGCTTGAGCAGTCTGCAGCAGAATGGTAATGTTCTCCGACTCTCTTATGTTCACAGCTCCCCAGGAAAGAAAGTCTATTTTAATATTGATTTTTCATCCTTCATCATACATAGTCAAGCCTCTCCAAACTAGGCATCAGCTATTCTAACAAACACTGAGCCAAGGAGTGGAAGGGGGTAATACATATACTCAGCCTGTTCCCTTCACTGTCCCAAGTGATCCGTTTTAGTAATTCTTTCCTTCCACTGACTTGTGTCATGGCTGCTGTTGCAGACTCAACTCTTTAGAGGCATGACTTCAGTTTAATCTCAGGATTTATTACGAAAACCATTTTCTTCAGTTATTATTTCTCTCATTTTTTAGTTAATGTCTTGGTCTAATTAATATATAACTTTCAACAAAGGAAAATAAGAAGAAAAAGCTCTAATGCGAAATTAGATATTGACTTTAGGATGCCACCATGTGCCAGTGGCACCATTCCTGGGCTCCTTGTTGGTGGCTTCCTTACTGCAGGCTCACCCCATCACACCAGTGAGCGTGCCCATGGCTCAGAGGAAAATGAAGAATTCTCTCCTTGTTTTTCCCTTTGACATGTGGCACGTGCCACAGAGCTCTGGCAGAGCAGATACTGCAGAAGAGCACCACACTGTCCTTGCAGCAAAACCCTATGCTGGGTAAAAGAATAAAAAATTATAACATAGACACATTACAGTGGTGAGGATTTTCTGCTTTTTCTTTTAATAGGTGATTTATAGAACTACTGAATACAGCTACATCAATCCTGACATGGTGAATATCCCTTAAAAATTACAAAGCTAATAGCTTTTTTGGCTCAGCGTTGTGTTTTACATGCTAGACATGTGACAATCATGATTTTCCAAGTAATTTTTACTTTTGAGGTGAATGGGAGTTCTGTCAATAGGATATGATTGGGGTACCTTGAAAATACTTTTGGGGAAATCATACAACTGCCTACCCTTCTTGACATTGCTTACCTCACCTTCTGACTCACATGTGAGCTCTTCTTAACTTATCTCACACACGCATTAAAAGAAAAGAAGAAAATCAAAAGAGGGGAAAGCTTGGTTTATTCTTCAGCAAGGAAAACAATTTATTTAACAGGATGCTTCTGGCTCCTAGATAACACACAGACAGAATGGTTTACAGGAGTATGAATGGCCAAAACAACTGAAAATATTTTAGAACAAAATTCTATCAGGACGCACACTTCATAATCTCCAAAACAATGCAGTGGTTGTTATGAAAATACCATCATTTGTCTATTACTTTTTTTTTCTTATGCAAAGTGGTTCTCTGTAACTAATAAAGTTAACTGTGTACATAAAGGTAATGGTGGCAATTAAAAAGCCCTTAATGGTAACTGCTATAAATTAAGAAGGACATAATTGCTTATCAGGTAATAACTGTGGCTGCATTACTGGAATTTTTATTCCTCATTTTTCTGAGGGCTCAACAAAAGGTGTGACTCTGCTGGAAAAAAAAAACAACAAAACAAAATTATCTTTATTGTTAAAACTCAGTTGTAAAAATATAGATAAAAAAGTCCCATGGAGAGCAGAGGAGACCTGGCCCCAATAGCTAAACCTTGGT
Organism: Scytalopus superciliaris; assembly: GCA_013400415.1. Classification (NCBI taxonomy): domain Eukaryota; kingdom Metazoa; phylum Chordata; class Aves; order Passeriformes; family Rhinocryptidae; genus Scytalopus; species Scytalopus superciliaris. The sequence continues at coordinate 154,365 of VXBX01001880.1, forward strand.
GCTCAGGGAAGGATTGGGGATGACCAGAATGATAGGAAGGATGCTCTTTCCCTCAGTATTTTTTTTCTCTACCTGGAGTTCTTCAGTAACTATTTCCCATGCCTAATAACCCCTTTTCCAAACACATATTAAACTAAGCAAAAGTTTTTATCATCCAAGTTTTAACAATATATAAAGTTCTTCATCTCTGGGTTTACATCTCTTCTGCCTACCCTTTTTGTACTGCCCCTGATGCTGCCTTCTGTGTCAGCTGCGTATAGGTAGTGCTGTAGCTCCCTTTTCTCTGCCAAGGCTTCTCTCCCGCTTTCATTTCAAATTGCCATTTATTTCATTACTGATAAGCACCAGAATCCAAAGTTAATCCCAAATGTGGACTCTCTTAAATGTCTTGAAGTAGTTCATTTTGAGTAGAGACACTGCTGACAGTTTCTTTTATATGTGGTGCTCATGATTTGATTTGTGAGATGGTAGTCTCCCACTGAGAATTAAAGGACTCTTGAGTGCTTGGCATTCGAGTCCTGCAATTTTCCTGAGAAAAACAGAAGGTAGAAGATACACACACAATGCTTGAAAAGATCACTACAATCCCCTATTGCCAGCAGATTTTTACTCCCATTTAATAGTAATTAACCTGAGTCTCTTATGTGATGAAATACATGTTCATGAGGTATACCCTGTGTTTTCATGTGGACCTTATCTTCTAATGTTGAAGATCATGGATGAATAGGAATAAATTTTAGAATAAATAAATTCTACAAGACACATAGTATTGGGAGTTGAGAGGTTTGTGATTCTGCAAGGTATTTCCTGAGAAGCCATTAAATCTCTTTTTGCCTTGACTACATAGTCTTCTTTAACAAAAATAAAAATATACAGATTTTATATACAAACATGTAGGTGTTATTTTTGTAATATCTTTTGCATTTTCAATTCTTCAGTTATTTTCTGAAGAATTTTGTATTCCATTAGTGGTAAGAAAAACTTGTGAAAACCACTAGCACATCTGTTTTATGAACCTGCCATTATCCTTCACTGATTGCCTTTCTTCTTTGTGGTTACCATGGTTATTCTTTCCTGAAAAATCTGAATTTCCTCCCTTGTTTTCTCACTTCTTTCTGGGACAATGTTTTGTTTCTCCCTTCTTTCCTTTATTTTACGTCCCCTTCTTTGAGCCTTACACCCTATCTTTCTTTCTTTTTGACATATATTTCTTTTTTTATGCCTCACCCATTAGTTCTCCATTTTATCTGTCAGAAGACTGAAGAACCAGTGTTACCTTCTAAATTCTATTTGAAGTTATCTGGTGGGCACGTTATAAATCAGCATAGTTCTCCTTTTCTTTGCTTTCCACTCTTTTGCCCACCTAAGCTGAAAAATTGCTCAATGAAATGAAGTTTATGAGATTTCAAATCTCTGAAGTAACGCCTGAGGAAAGAAAAAAATTGAAATTTTCTAGAGAATTATTTTAGTCTGTTGTGAAACACATGAAGAAAAGAAGAATTCTCTACCTGAACTCTCCAAGTAAAATACCTATTGCACTGAAAGCAGTCCAGCTGAGTTTGCAGCCTGGGATTTATGACTGTTGAGTGAAAGCAGAAGGCAGCTGCATTTGCTGCAAAGCCTTTCTGAAATCTCTGCTGGCCTGGGATCATGCTAGAGAGCTCCATGGGGAATAGGCACAGGAAAATTGTTTCATCCCTCTTTTTCAGGCTGAAGGAGCTTTTCAGAGAGGTGTTGCTTTCAGTGAGGTATCTTACATGCAGGATCTGCTCCCACAGGAGCAGATGGACTTGTACAGTTTGGAGCAGGACTTGCAGCAGGAAGACTCCAATGCCAGCTATGATGGCACAAGGCTACTGGCTGAGTGGATGGAAAAAAGGCCTCCATCTAGTGCCCAGATCCTACAGGGATTGTGTGTGCATCCCTAAATGACGTGGCAGAAAAAACCCTCCCACTTTAAGGAGACATCTGTCAGTGCATGGTTGGAGGGAGTACTACAGAGCAATTAGCATCACAGAGTAGAAATAATTTTCTGCAGTGGCAACAAGCATTTTCCCAGATGTACTTTTTTTTTCATACAACCCATTCTTATGCTGAGAGCAAGAATGAAGAGTTAAACTGCAGATTTGGAAACATGTCTGTTTGCACATGCATGCTGAAGCTGTCAGATCTGAGAGGAGTTCCCTGTGCAGTGGAAGCGTGTAATGCCTTACAGCAGTATTTGCTGTAGTTTCTTTAGACATGGTGATGTGTAGAACTTCAACAAAATAAAAATAAATCTCACACAAGGGAGTTTACTTCATCCTCAATCACAGCAAAATCATAGAATCATTTAGGTTGGAAAAGACCCTTTAGGATCATTGAGTTCCAAACATTAACCAGCACTGCCAAGTCCACCTCTGAACCATGTCTCTAAGCACTTCATCTGCATAGCAGAGGACAGATTAAGTTCTAGTTGGGCTGGATGCATTTAATTTTCTCCAAGCATAACCTCATGGCATCCTTGCACTCCTTCTGAATTGCTTGCTCCTTGTTTTGAAGGTCATAAAGTCTCTCTCTCTCTTTTTTTTTTTTAATCCTGAGTTACAGACAGAGCTCTCTGTCCTGCCCTTAACAATGAATTTAAGTGTCTCAGTTTACTGTAGTAACATAAGCTTTATGTTGTTTTCATCTTAGCTAAAGGCTGATTGTTCTAAAACCTGCTATTGTACCAGATCTCCTAAGAAGGAGATTGTTTAAAGGAACCTGAAAAGTCTTAATATGTCAAAAAGAAAAAAAAAAAAAAGGCAGGAAGAAAAAAGTTAATTAAATTGTCCTTTGTTTAGCAAACTCCTTATTTTGGCCAAATCTAAAACTTTATTTGGCAGTACCAGAAGCTTAGTGTCCACACCTGCTGGAGCATCAGTTATGGTGGTAACACCATCTAAATAGATACTCTAAGTGGAATCTATGCTGTACCTTAATTAAGCCTCCATCACTGTCCTGTTGTTACCATTAGATGGAAACCAGTTCCCAGGAGATGTCCCAGTACAGCATGGAAGCTCCAGTTAAATGAACAAGCGTGCATGTTCAATATGGCTGGAACATGAGCCTTGGTGAGTATTATTAAATCCTATATTCTAACAGAAACAAGTAGCTAGTTCTAAATTGAGTGACTATTTTAGATGCAGGAACTGACAGAGCATTTTAAATGGATACAAGCTTCTTCCATTTATTAAAACCTGTGTTATGTCTGTGGTGATGACCTAAAATACTCAAACGGAAGCATTCTTCCTTGAGCCAGCACTTGTCTCATCTATTCTATCACATTAGGCTTTCATAAAACAACAGAATAAAAATAAAGAACAAAATCCTTTGTACTGTTCATATACATTAATTGCTTTCAGGAACACTGTGCACCACTAAAAATCAATGAATTGGTTTCATTAATGGTCAGGCTTAGGCACAGCTTTCTGCCTTTTGTGATTTGCAGCAGCTTTGCTAAAGAGCAATTATCAAACAGAGCACACAGAGTGAAAGAATAGCATCAAACATGGAAAGTCCCTGTTCTTTGAAACTGGGGTTCATTCTTCAGTTTTAGGGACTGATTTGGGTATGACTGCTGCAAGTGGGACGTAGGTCTGGAAACCAACATGTAGGCTCACAGTGCCCATAACTCATGCTTTAACCCCTAAGCCCTGTGAGTACTCAGGAGTTCAGAGTACTGCCCAGAAGTGCCTCTGAGACAGAATTTCCCACATTTTAAGGTAAAAAGAAAGATATCTTCCCCCAATGCTTAATTTATCAAAGACTTCTGTCTAGCAGAAAGCAGATGGCAACCCTATATGGCTGCTTCTGGCCTGGAATGCATTAGAGTCACGGGACACTGGGGCATCCAGCCTCATGTGCCCCCCACACAGAGCAAACTGGGGAGAGGCAGTAGAGCCAGTGTCACCAGATCACCCACCTGCCCTGCTGGGGTGGCAAACTCTGACTCTGCCTATGGCCCCCTTGATACAACTTGCCCCAGTTGTTCTTTGGGGTGGATGGCAGCAGGGCTGCTCAGACATACTGATGGGGGTGGCTGCTCCTGGGCCAGCTGGCATGGGAGTCTGCCTGTTTCATTGCTCAAACCACAGGGATCTCCCTGGGTCAGCACATGAACTCACTGTAGACAGGAAATCTAACTTACAAACCTTGCAAAACAAAATGGAAGATGTTCAAACATCATATTTCTTTTTTTTTTTTCCTAGTATGCAAGGTCTTCAGGCAATGCACCATAATAGATCATTGAAGACTGTAATGAAAATTATACTGCATTAAAAGATTTATGTTGATAAGCATTTGGGGGTTATCTGATGAGACTTACTACATTGTCATAAATCTAGAAAGAAAATGATTTTTAAACTTAGTTATCAACCAGAAGAGACAATGTTTTTCAATTCTTGATTTTGCATTCTTTTTCAGATGAAATCTAGTCTGTTAACAATAAATATTCTTTATTTTGCATCTTAATGGTGTTTTTTTAATTAAATACTCCATTAAACTGAATACTTAACAAATTTTATGGGTCAGATGATGAACCATTTGCACGATTACTTGCTCAAAGCTTGTTTTTAATCCCACTGAATTTAAAGGAATTCTTTTCAATTGCTTCTGTGGGTTTGAGACAAGGCAGTGAGGTAGATTGATTGGAGCAAATGAGAGAATTCCATGTAAGGGACTACCATCTTGTTAAAGGAGGGATTGAATGTCTCATCCAACAAATAGATAAGCCATAATGGTTATTAATGTTGTAAATTTTATGTAACTAAAAAATCAGCTGACATTAATTTGACAAACTATTTTTTAATAAAAGAGATGACAGTATGGTTAGCTCCAGAGAATATCAGTTTATCACTGTCTACACTGTTGTACTCGAGGTCACAGGACCATTTTTGTAAAATTAGGAGTTCACAAAGAGCTCATATTTTAAATGTGTATATGTACATACACATACATTGAAATTCCCACCACCCTTCAGTTACCACAATCAGCAACAGAATTTTGTAGTGCTTATGCCTTTTCATACTTTGTCAGATACTGTCATGTGGGTATTTTCATCTCTGTCTTTTAGTGCAAAATACCTTTTATTTATATGAAAATATGGAATCAGTGACAGTTTGTGAATTAAAATATTACTCACTTGGGGGGAAATGACCTTCTTTTAAAGATTGATGGAACAACTTAGAGAAAATATGTTAATCATTTTCTGAATGACAACATCTTGAAGCAATTCTGGTCTTTCTCTGTTTCTCATCCATCTCTGACTCATTTGTTGCAGGACAAAGGAAACAAATGGAAGTGGAGATGGATGTTTAATTGTTTGATGTAAAATCATTATTCTCTTGCTATTTCCTGTCTTTTAAATTTTTATGTGTTTATGATATGACTCCCCACTGAGTAATGTAAATAACTACCTTTTTATGATTATTTACAATCATAACCATGGAAACTTTCTTCCTTTTCATTGTTGTTGTTATTAATATTATTCTGTAAGCACTTTACTACCCTATTAGAGATCAGTATCTTTTTGTACCAAAATCTGTCCTCGCTACATGTAAACAGTTTCTATTCCAGATAATTCACATTTGAAATACTCACTGTGGAGGTTGCAGGCATGTGGTCATCAAAACAAGAGGTAAGAAAATAACCTGTAATCAAGCCGTCACTGGTCACTTTTAACTGGCTTCTTAAAGGCTAAAAATTATGTATCTCTGAGAGCATGAACTAGAAATTATGTTCTTCTAACTCTACAAGTTAATCCTGGTATGGAATATATATATAGGTTCTTCTCCAAAGAACAAGTCTGGAGACATCTTTCTCTGCAAAACCTGCTGTTCAGGACCAACGAGACTGCAATGTAATACTTTGCTTAGAAAATAGCCTAAAATCCTTCCGTACAAAAAAAATCAGTAAAGATGTCAGGCAAGCTCATAAGCTACAAGTAAGGTTTACCAAAAGCAGAAAACTTTCTAATTTGCTTAAGACTTTGTCGTTATCTTCAGTTCTCAGCTAAGCATCACAGAGCCACTTGCTCACTTTGCCCTTCCCTCAGTGAGAATGGGGAAGAGGAAAAGAAGAATAAAAGCAAGATAAACTTGGGGGTCAAGATAAAACAAACAAGCAAAAAAGTTTTAATAAGTGAAGGATAAGTTGAAGAAGAGAGAAAAAACCAAAGCAATTGATGCAGAGGAAATCAATCACCACCTCCTGTGGGAAGATGGACGCTCAGCCAGTTCCCAAGTAAAAGGTGAGTAACATTGCTGAAACATCTTTTTTCCACTCTGTTACTGCTACGTTATACGGCATGATATATTGCTTTGGTTGATTCATTTCTGGTTAGTTTGGATCACCTGCCTGGTATGGTCCCCTCCTGCCCTATTGCACATCCCCTTCACTGGAGGGCAATGTGAGAAACAGAGGGGGCTTTGACACTGTGCAAACACTGTTCAGCAAAAGCTGTAACATTAATGTGTTATCAGTACTGTCTTGATCAAAAAACTAAAGGGCATTGCCATATGAGCTGCTATGAAGAAAATCAATTATACCCTAAAAGTAAAGTCCTTTCAATTCCCCTCCCTGCCCCCGCCAATTCTAGTCTTACCAGACATTGTGCATCACTTCAAAAGGAATCTACATTATTCTTGTTTTTACAAATACTGACTGGAACTTTCAGATATTCAGACAGCAGCATATAGAAGACAAGAATACTGCTTTCCTCATGGTGCCTCTCCTCTTTCTGGGGAAAAGGTATTCTCCTTATTGAAGTGTCTTTTTTAAAGGGAACTGTAGTTATTTCTCACTTTGCCATAGCCAGCACATGAATTGTACTGCCTCTCTGAGGCTGATGTTTCACATATTAATATCTTGCTTGTGGGTTGTGGAGGACATCAGAAGAGTGGGGGATTCTCATATCCTTCCAGAACTCAGAACAGCTGTCATCCTCTGGTAGGCAGTGCCTGACCTCCCCACCAGCTGAATCAGAGGGCAGACCTCCCCTTGACATGCATGAGCAGGATGGGACCCTCAAAAGCCAGCACAGCCTTATAGTTGTCACCTCAGAAGACACAAAAGTTTCAAAAGGTCAGTGAAGGTTTTTGAGAGGTACATTTTGCACAAAGCCATGTCACATCAGATCCCTGTTGCTACGGAAGTTATACCAAGCTGTGCATGGAGCCTACAACTGCTGGAAATTTCTTTCAGCTCAATGTGATTCACAGGCATGAGGACTAATAAGAACATACTGTATTATTAAAAATATCAGCTTGACATGGCTCAGCAAGTGCCTGTAGCAAGTGTACCTCAGAAACAGGAGAAAAGCCTGACTGTTAACTCTCTGCATCTGAGCCTTCTTTCTTATCTGTGGAGAGAGAAAGAGAAATTACATGAAGTTGAGATTTTAATGAGAAGAAGTATAGGACTAATGAAATGCTAATGAGATCCACATAATACAGTATGTCACTGCAGGCTCTCAGTCCTCCCAAGCCTGGTAAACAAAATAGCAACCATTAATTTGCCTGAAGTGGATTCATGAATTTAGCAATGGAATTTAGAAAGCATTGAAAAATACTCAATGAATTCATCAGTTACACTGAATTTTTGTGTTTCTGAGGTATTGTCTGAAGGTAGAAGTAAGGCCTCGATTTTCCACCTGCCATGAGCTTGCTAAGACAGCTTCAGAATCAGCTGGTTTCCACATGGGGACAAGCAGGAGACCAGGTGACTTCCACATGGTTTCTACTCAGATAATAGCTTTGTTAGGAAGGAGATTTGACAGAAAATCAGGGAGGGATCATGGGTTTTCATGGGAAACATCAGTATAGAAAAGGGAGGTTGGTCTGAGTGCTGGTACTTGGAGATGTGGGCTGGCTGCAAGACAAGGGCTCTTGCTTCGTGTCTGCCAAGCTCATCCCCCTGAATGAGGCTCTGCACTTTCCAGCCTACAGGGAACATTCAGGCAAGAGTCTTTCCTTTCCAGAGTGACATAATCCTGGGCCAAACAGCCTGTGTCATAAGACCAGAGAGCTAAGAAAGTGGGTTGAAACTATTTTTAAAGCTCTGTGATCCAAAGGCAATCTTTGTCTCACACAAGAGAGAACAAGTTTCAAGCTGTTCTGTTTTGCTTTGGGGTTCTTTTGTAGCCCTCAGTAGCCCACGCTGCTCCACAGGGATTAGTGGGACACAGGGCCATGGCTGTCACTCATCCCCTTTCCTGCAAAAGGACTTGACTCCACAGAATAATAATTTAACTCAGATCTCTCCCAGTACAGAAACAGCCGAAGGCACTATAGAGTATGTCCAAAATTACTCTTTCACAATGCATCAGCTGATTTCTTTATTCATAGCTCCTAAAAAAGCCTACTTTTATATAAACTGAACTGAACTTCAAATCAGGTTTCAATGTTATAGTACATCACAGCTGTATTTGCAGGTTTGGGGCTTTATTATAAAGGACTTATAATTAGTTCTAATCTGGATGATAATTCTTGCCCTAGCAGCTATCAAGACTACTCTGACTGACTAACTTTCCTTTGGATCTTCCATTTATAGCATCAAATTTAAAAGTCCAAATACTATTTCAAGACAAATTGCTTATTTCCCACAGGGAGAAGAAAACCACAAAGAAAGAAAAGAAAAGCAGTCATTCAGCACATCTTCAAAAATATTTTACCTTGACTCCATCTTGTTCTAGGTTTTAATTTTTGTTCTTCCAAGGAAGACATCTCTTTCCCTTTCAACATGTCTTTTAAATTATACATATATCACAATAATTTAGCATACATTTCTCTAATCTTTGATTAATGCCTTACCTTTCACTGAAATACCTATTAACATGAAACCATCACAGTAATTTTGGTTGAATCTTCATATCACTAAAGTACTGTTAATGAAAACAAGATTAGCATATGAAGCTTTCAAGGGATGATTGCTGTAGTGTTTGGATTCTCTCCTGACAAGACAGACTCTCTAATTCTTTTAAATGAGAAAAAAAAGCACCATGTACTTGCAATCCGACTTCCACACTTTCTTATGTACAGAGTCCCAAGTCAAGTTAAGTGGACAATTTCCAAGTCAGGGCTTCAGTATGAAGGTGAAAAGTATGCTCAGGTCACTGTTGGACATGCTGACTGGCACCTGTCTGACTTGCCAACCAGCACTACTTCATTATCTCTTCATTTTTTTCCCAGCTGTTTTGTATGTTTTCATCAGAACCTTGTCTTCCGTCTGTACTTTAAAAATTCTGGAGCAGGAATTACCAATTATAAAAACACAAGTAACAACATATTTTATCTTCTAAAATTCCCCTTAAAAAAATTTGACCTTCATCTATAAAGAAGCACGTGCAAATTGGATTCTAAAATGTTCCTTTTAACATTCTATGCAAAAATAGTCCTCCATATGCCTTCATTGATTTTGTTACCTGCTGTATTAAAAGTAAGTTTTAAGTTTCAGAATTCTGTGACTGCTGGTGCATTTGTGTTCATAGCAAAAGCTCTCAAACTGGAAATATTAAGGACAGCCCTGAGAATGGCAAAAAGTAACATCCTTGAAGACCCTCTACATCTGTTCTAACATGTAAAAAATAAGAATAGTACTGACTTAACAGAACTACCATGTAAGACATGAATTCATCAGTATTTGTGAAGTACTCCAGGACTCCAAAGTGAAGTTCACTTAATTATGGTTACCTTAAGAAATGTTGGGGTTTTTATTGTCTCTTTCTAACATTCACTCAGAACTAGAATAATGTAGTTTTAACCCTTAAAGACAATTTGTGTATGAACTATTTTTCATAAACCTGTGCTGCATTACAACCTTTGTCTCTTTCTCCAGGAGTCACATGGTCCACTTGGATATACAGGTAGGGGTTGACATCACTGCCCTAGATGTGTAAACCCAGAGATGAAGAATTCATAGGGATCCATGAGCTGGTCTTTCTGGCAGTGCAATGTCTGCACAAAGGAACTCAGATGCTTTTGCTTTGAATACAAATTGGGTCAGCTGCTGTAGTTGTCCCCTGATACCACTGCCAAGGTTTGCTGCTGCTGCTCCTTCCTGCAGTGTAGATTCATCTCTTTCAGATATCAGTGGGGGAGGACTGCTGTCTCAGACAGAGAAAAGGTTGTCCTTATCCACCTCTTGGCTTTACACTGATTTCCACTGACCCAGTTTTTTCCCCTAAGTGTTAATGAGGACTGACCTGTGTTTGATATTCCTAGCCCAATATGCTATCCCTGTGCCTAGCTTAGTTTAGTGTAGTTGATTATATCATGTATTTACATGGCTTTGCTGCTCTCCTTCCACAGTTTAATTGAACGAAAATTACCTGAGGTTCAGTTTGTCCTCCTTAAATGACTTGTATCATGAGTTTAAAAAGACTGCTCTTTCTTTTTGTCCTGTGTTAATTAGGATGTCCACTTCACACACCCACCACAGTAGTCCTTGGCCCGAAAACTCTTGTGATGTTGCTTGCCAAAAGAATGTGAATAGTTCCACTGAAGTAAAAGCTTAAGTTACACAAGATTATAATACAGTACTGGGGCTTTTTATAGGTTATTAGAATGATGTCTCATATGATTATGATATCATTTAACTCCTCAGTTTGCTCATCTATACCTCATACCTCATTTTACTAGTTTGTACATCAATGTCCATCTTATATGGTCCACATCTCAGTACTGTCTTAGCAGTATTATTAGAAGCTTTATGCAATGTAAATAAAATGTACGGGTCTCTAAACAGCATCACATGTATCTTAGACATTTAGTAGAAAATTGGAGAGCAGCTGAGCAGTGAGTGTGGCAAGACAGAAGCAGGAACAGCCCTGTGTGGCTTAGTGGTAATGTGAATGGCCAGCACTGGCTCACGTGGCATATTTGAAGTGTTTTCTTCCCTAACACTCTTTCTACTTTTAGATATTTTAATTTCCTATAATCTTTACAACAGTCACATGTGGGCAAGTAAACAGATTGTTTTGTATCAAACGGCTGTGCTGATTTATTGCACTGTTTAAAGCAAAGCCTGAACATGTTCTTAAATAAATGCAGGGACTGGATGTACTAGTAGATAGAAATGGCTACGTATTTCCCTTGAAATTAAAACATCCCTGGCAGGCAGCAGCTGGGCCAGCAAGCAGGGTGGTTTGCAAAAGGTTGCCTCCTCCTGGGTCTGTGTGCAGAGGAGGTGAGGATTGTGCTTCAGCCGCACATGGCAAGGGACCTGGGGACAGCCATCCCCAGGGTGGGAGGTGGCAGACCCCTTCCCAGCCGGAGGCTGCCTTGACCTCTCCTTGCTGCCCTGCTGATCCCATTTCTTAGGCTGTCCCTGGGGCTGCTGGGACTCCCAGGCAGAATCAGGTACTACAGGGGGCCATGTCTCTCTAGAAAGATGGTTTCTAGCTTCCCATGTACAGAGGTTTCAGGGTCTGGCTCCTGCATGTTTTTCCCTCTTGTTCTGCCCTGTCTCCTTGGCAAGGCAATGAACATTTTCTTATCTGGAGCCTGTGCTTTGGGCCAGAGCATAAACAGCCCATAACAGAAGATAAAACGGACACTTCACAGACTGGAGCTCCCAAGTTCTTACAATAGTTTATAAACCACAACTGAGGCCAGAGCAAATTAAAGGATGTCTAAACCACAGAGCAGGTAAAACTGGTTTTGAACTTAGGGTCTCCTGGAGTTCAAGGTCACATGACTGTTCAGATAGCCATTCTGCCTTTCTGTGACATGAGGTACAATTTCAAACACACTGTTTTTCTCTTAATTTGTCTTTCTGCTTGTAAGGCATTTTTTGGACCCATATTTATTAAATAAAAAGCATGAGAACTGGAAAGCCATCACCTATCCTGTTGTGAACTGTTGTGGAACAATATATATAAGAAATAAGTTTATGGAGGAAATAAAAGGAAGTTATGGTCAAAATCAAGTATTTTTTTTTTTTTGGTTTGACTTCTGTTGTAATTTTGAGCTTATTCTCCTTTGCAATTTTCACATCTGAGATTGAATCTTCTAAGACTTCCCTGAATTTCTACATTGTGCTTCATTGAACATTTCTACAAGGAGCCAAGCAACTCAATTACAGTTCCTTTTCTAATTACCTAATGTCACGTGAGAGATCTTCTGCTTGTACTTACCTCTGCACCATGTCCTGACTACTCCTGACAGGAAACAATCGTAACAGAAAAGTCAGTTAGCCTTCCTGATAGATAAACTGCACTTTGAAAAAAAAGTTTCAGGTTTCCCCTATGTCTATTCATAGGTTAGCAAGTCAGGTATTTTGAAAACAAACTGGGCTACAAGAAAAATATACATAAGTATGTGTAGCTGTTTCTGCAGGGAACTGCCCAGGAATGATGTGCTCTGCAAGTTGCATGCTGAGATTAAGCAGCATAGGATAAATCCCTATGCCGACCTGACCTGAGAACATTTGGTAGGAAGACAACTTACAAAAAAAAGCAAGCAAGAAAAAAGGAAACAGGTGGCTTGTTCCAGTCTTGCCAAGAACATTTTGGAGCCTTGAGAACATCCACTCCCCTGCTTGGCTGAGTGTTTGTCTTATCCACCGAGTGATTTCTTCTCTTTCCTACAACTTTCTTCTGCCATCAGCAAATAACCTGTTCTCTGTTCATTTTAGGTGTTCCCTGGGGATATGTCTTCCCACGTTTCCTCTTTGTGTCAATTCTTCCTGGTTTGTAGATGCCAGGTGCTGATAAATGATTGCCCTCTTTGTGCCCTCACCTTCTCCACCCTCCTAATTCTTCACTGCAAACAAGTCAACACTTTTCAAACATTTTGCTTTGGAGTTGAAAATGCTGCAGTTTCTGTGTGATAATGTTGGTGAATACAGATGCTTGGGGGAATGATGAGCAAAAGTATGGTCTTCCTCAGCTCACCCATCTTCCTTCTTCATCACTGAAAACTAGTCCAGCACTCGCAGAAAAAACCAAAAAAAGTTTTCTTTTTACTTTAGTATGAGTACCAGTAAGGTTCTTGGGCTGCATCTACTCCTCTGACTTTAATAAGAGGAGGATAGTGGTCCTCATTCCTCATCCATGCTTTAGAAATCCAGACAAATCTAACTAGGAGTATTACAGTGAATTACAGCATTGGCAGGTCTATATACGTTTTTTCTTGCTCAGTAGAGGACCACATATTCCCTGAAATTCTTCTATGCTTCCAGAATTGCTTCCATAAAATCTCTACCATAGCTCATCAATACATAAATAGTGCTTTCATATCTCTTTGTATGTCTTAAACATAAACAGACATGCAAGTGCTAGACAGTATTGTACAGTGAGGTCAGTGCATCCAGGACACACTGAATTCCAAAACATTTGTGTTATTAATTTCTGCATTTTCTGTGTCTCTCCATTTGTGATTTCCAGATGTCTGGAGCCTGACCAAATCTTCTACTTCATTAGGGCTCCTGGACATCTGGAAATTCCAAACAAGTCGTCAAAGCCCACTTTTTATGTGGACAGCATGTATGCTCATATCTTTCTTTTAAAGGCCATGAGGAAAGTAGACATGTCCCCCTTCTTTGCTCCTAATTTTTCAGTACAGTAACACTTCTTTGAAGGCACCCTAACAATCATTGACCCCAAATTACCAATTCTTAAAGTCTCAAGTACAATTAACTGCTTTATCAAAATTTTCAGAGTGCTAACAGGATGGAACTTAATAAGTGATTGTGCATCACTGGAGAGATTCAAGAACTGTTTGAACACAATTCTGTGCCATGAGCTGTAAGATAATCCTGCTTGAGCAGGGAGATTGGACCAGATGATATGCTGTGATCCCTTTCAACCTTACCCATTCTGTGATTTCTGGGGTGAAAAAGAGAACACATACAGAAACCTAGACGTATTTATGCTACTTATCCAAAAACCCTAGACAAGGTGACGATGCTCAGTGTAATAAAATGGAGTACATTAAAGAAATCAACTATCACCTACTGGAAGACAATAGGAGAGGAGTGCCAAATTCTTCGAATCTCTCAAAACCTACTTCACATCTCATTTTGCCTTGGGTTTATTGCACTGCCTTTCATTTGACCTAAATAGACACCCTCAGTAACTTCTTTCCCTTCCTCTTCACCGTGGAAACATTTCTGAGTATCACATTTTAGAGTGTACTTTAAAGCTCTCATGTTTACCTCTCTCCATATGTTCAGCACTGGTCCTGTTTTGTTGGCTTTTCCTTCTCCCATGCCTCTGTAACTTTTCAAGGGACCCATAGGCTATTTCCTACTGTCACACCACTCACTGAGTGATACGGGCATATGGCTTTGCAGTACTGCTATATAAATACTTGAGATGAGCTGTGCAATGGTTTATAAATCTACAATTGATTAGGCAATTGTTTCAAAACAAGGCTAGGCTTATATCACTCCTAGAGTTATTTTATAGAGATAATAAACACATCATGTTTAATTCATGCTAAAACCAGCATGGTCAAAGGGAACATTCATCCTCAGAATATTTGGAATGACTGATTATGCATGAACACTTTGTTACTACTGCGGGATGAATCTAAGTCCTCATTCATGGATGCAACTTTTGTGATCAGAATGATAAATTAGATAGAGAAAGCAATTTTTAAAAGAAATATGGACCCATAGGGAAAACATTTACATCCTGGAATCATCAATAGAATAACAGAATGCTGGGTGTAATTTTTGGTCAGATGGTTTGCAGTTAATTTGATATACTTGACCTATAAATTAACAGTTAATCAGGGATATAAAAACATGTTAATAGAAAAAAACCCTGTAGATATGTAAATTGTGAGCAGTATCAGGCTTAGGAAAGTGGGAATTGTTTCAGATCACGATCTTGTTAAGACTAGTACTTGGAATTAATGTCAGGAATTACTAATATGACCTGCACTAAGGGGTCTTTCCAGGTAGCTAATTTTGTTACTTATAGGTTGGTATGTTGAAATTTTTGTTATTTGTGAATAACGATTATTACCACTTTTCTAATTCTTGTCAGGAATTTTCTTTTCCTAGACTGTCCCACCTTTTAATATCAATGTTATTTCTGACTAGAATCCCTTAGTTTGTCCAGGATGCTTTCAGTTATCCAACACTTTCCTGGCCAAAGAATTGAGCAGGAACACACACAAACATTTCATATAAACCCATTGCCTGTCCATGCTGGCAAAGGGGACAGTCTGACCATGGATAAGTTCTATAAACAAAACATATTTTAAGTGACTCTTAAATGTGTTTTAATTTTATAAAAACAGATAAAAATCCTTTTGATGCATTACTTGGAACTAATTAGATCCTGGGCAGCTTAGTGAATTTCTATACTTCTTTCAATGACCAATTTTTGTTTTCAAATCATCTTATAAACTTGATAAATAGGTTAAGGAAGCACTGTGAAACTTGAATCTTACCCCTTAAAATAAAAATTAATCCAAAACAGAATTAGATTGTGCCAAAACAAAACCAGAATGTGTTCATTTTAAGATAATAATGTGTATNTAATATGAGGGCATTTTAACTCAAAGCAAAGGACTGTGCATAAGATGGTTTGATTTCTGCTTCTGTGTAGATGGATTTGGGGCTTTTGGGCTTTTGGCTTGTGTGGCTTGTTGTTTGTTTGTTTTTTCACAGTTTAGCTCTAAAAGGCCCTTTGTGCATTTACTCCCCACGAGAGCTGTAACATTGGCCTTAAAACGTGAGCTTGGTATCTTCAGTGGAAGCTAACACTGAAATGCAAAATATTTGTATCAATAAACAGTCATCATTCATTACTGGTATAATCATTGAACTCTAAGCAAAAGCAAATAGAAGTTCAAGTCCCATAATTAATTATTTTTATAGTATTAAGATGGAAAGGAAAGTGACTCTGAGGAAAGTTATCTTTTTATGAAATACTTGATAAAGTTTTCTAGCTGATGAGTTGATGAAAATAACAGATTTCAAAGTAGGTTTCAAACGAATTTCAGATGGTTTGAAATAATATTTAGAAAGGTGCGGCGTGTGGGGGGGAGTGTGGAATCTGTGTTATCCAACACATGCAGTCTGTAATTTAATGCATAATACCTGCTCTAACCCAGACATTATACTGACAGAATCTGACTCACTATTGTATAAAAATGAGCACCTGAAAAATGCTAAGTACTGTATGAAATCAAGTAGCATTTACATTTTGAGTGGCAAAATCTTCAGAAAGAAAAGAAGTTTCCCTCCAGATCTTTACTCAAACACACACCTGACCATGTTAGGGAAAGAAAGACAGTAATTGTGCCTGCATAACGCTAGTAAAGACACATGAAGTCCTTTAAGGCAGTTCTCATTTTTTAGGAATCAAAACCTCCTTCTCAATCTATAGGTAAAGTCTCATGTCTTGCTAATCTGTATTCACTTGAGAAAGCAGATGGGACTGCTAGAATGAGTAAGACCTTACATCACTGGCCCCTGAATTCTTTGATAGATTACAACATTTTAAAACTCACTTTGAATGATCTTTCACCATAACACACAGGTTTTGGAAGTGAAATGCATTTTCCATCCATTGCTTATTTCTCACTGAAAAATTGTTCCTAATGGAAAGGAATTTTATTTCTACTTAGAATGAAAAGTAGAGATCAGATGAAAAACAATTTAAGTCTCTGTTTGAGAAATCCCAATTGCCACATTTAATTCTTAGTTGTAGGGGCAAAGATGAACTTTTAATTGCAATTCTTGATGTGTAAACTTGTAGTATTATTTTCCCTAGAAGTCTACAGAACCTATGTAATAAGGGAGAAGTTTAACCTGTTTTCTTTTAGATGTTAAAATCTCCTTCTAAAAACCTTTTTCTGAAGATTGCAGCTTGTCTTCAACCTGGTTCCACCAGTTTGAAATGTTTCCTCCTGAACTGCCTCTCTTTGCAGTTCCGTTGACTGCCACAGTCACTTGTCTCCCTGAAAAGTGTGGAGGGGTTGACAATCGAAGACTGTATTTCTTGTTCTGTGTTCTGTTGAGTGATATTGATGATGGCATTTGGAAGGAAAATGCCTTTTCATTCCTTATAATTCTTATCTAATTTCTTGGGTTTTGTCTTTGGATGCATCTACACTACATAGTGCAGTGCCTTGGAAGGATATCCAAGCTACCTTGGGCACCAAAAGCAATGTACATTAACACAGCAATCTTTCTAGGTTAATTAACCCGGCTGAGAAGATTTGTAAGCAGAGCATCACATCTATACTGTAGCCTTTATTGCACCAGAATTAGGTTGCAGGATATTTCTGAGCAATAGTACAGCTCTGTCCTTCAACATTGGCTGTGTCAGAGTTTGCAAAGAGACAAAATCTTCAACATCTCAAGCATGCAGAAGAGGATGGAGCTGTGAGAGGCAGATTTGCATTGAAAGCACCTTCGTCTGCTTTGCCTATTGAGTCCACTGCCACAGTTAGTTCCTAGCAAGGGCTGATGAGGCTGAAAGTAGCTGTCTGAGAGTGTGTTCATGGCACATGGCTGGGATTATGAAAATCAAATATTGTAATCTATGGAGAACATCAGAAACCATTCACATTTTTCAGAGATCATCTCTGAAGGATGATCTTGAGTATAACAAGTCCAAGTGCTTTGTTGCTAATGGTAACTGCAGTGTTTGTGTTGCTCTTGAAATCAAATGGTTCCAGGATGCTGCTTCTTTTGTGGGGCTATTCTTTTGGTTGATCTATCTCATGCTAGTCCAAGAAGAACAGGAAATGAGCAAGCCTTTTATGGTATCTTGAAGTTCTCTCAGCACCATCAGTGTGTACCACATTGGCCATTTTCAACCTTGTACAGTACAAGAAGTTTCTCTTCCTTTTTTCCTCAGAAAAAAGTTGTTGGCCACTCATAGTGACCAATACTACACCCAAGGTAGCAGATATTTTGCTGTATTAGATATATTTGTTGAAGCCACCACTAATGTTAGCTCCATGACTTGGACTTGTGTGGCCTCAGGAAGAAAGCAGAGTTTATGATAAGTCCATTTTTCAGAATTCACTTTACTAAGTACTACATTTTAGTATTAAAGTGCATGGACTATAGCAAGTGAAAGCAAAGAGTTACAAGGAGAAGGTAGGAAAGTGGTTGCTCAAGTTTGGGTTAATGTTTGCTTTCTTGACACTTAAGACAGTGCAATTATTCTATTGCTTTGAGAATGGTGGGAAGCTTAACTCTTTCAGTAAAATATTCTCTTTGACTTGTCCAAAATTTCTTTAGGTGGAAATACAGGTTTTTATGCCTAATTTCAATTTACTCTGCTTAAAAAATTGCAAATAATTTGACTTCAATCTGGAAGAAATTCAAGTAAATAAAAATCACTCAAAAAGACAGCAACTTTGCTCAATCTTTTAAAAATATTCTTAGTCTCCATAATGGCTGATAGGATACACACACAGAGCCAAAAATGATCTGTAGACTCAGATTCATAATGTGGCCATACTTCTATGAATGGTTACAGATGAAACTAATTCAATGGGTTTGATTTTTCTGTGGAACCAGAAATGGAATAATAAAGAAGCAAATAGTCAGGGTATGTGAGATTCACTTATCTGCAAGATCAGCTCCTGTAATATAGTTGGGCTAATGGATAAAATTACGGATAAAGTACATCCTTGTTGATAAAGTTGAAAAAAGAAATTTTCCTCTGCAAAAACCATCTGTATGTATTGCTCCAACTCAAGACTTCAAATGACTGTAAAAGAAATTGCTTTATATTTAAAAACCCAATTGTTTCAGTAGTTATAAAGGTCCTTTTGCAGGAAATACAGGCCATTAAATAAAGTATGGTGATGTCAGCTGCAGGTCTGGCTGTTAAAAAAATTTCCACTTGCAGTAGGCACACTAGAAGTTACAGCCAAAATAGGACTTAATTAATGGAAATGTTGTTAATTACCACTAGGGGTTTATTTGTCTTATTGCATTTCTTCTTAAAGAAATTACAGTAGCTGTACCTTTCAGTGGCATTGGCTGGATTGGAATTGTTATGCAGTGGGGATGTGTTAGCTGCAATTTTACACAGATTGTTTACATCAAAATTATGTCTAGCAAGAACTTGGTTTGGAGCTGACCAGGACTTTAGAAATAGCATTTTAAGCAACTCAGCGATCTCTGTTCTGATGACCTGAGCAGGTCAAATCTAGAACAGACAGGCAGGATTATGGAAAATGAGCTGCTTACTTTGCCATATTATAGGCAACTGCAATTCCTGATTCATTTAATTGCCTGAGGTCAGACCTGGTGTGTAGCTACAAAATACTGTCCAGAAGGTGAGTCAGCAGCATATACCTTTACAGATAATTTTTGAATGAACACAGCAGTATTGCTTGGTGATCCATCACCATGGTAGTTCTAACATTTATGTTGCCTAATCAGATGAAGTTTAAAATGAAGGCAAATGTCTCACATTATAAACAAATTTGTTATGAGAACTATTTAGCAGGATCATAAAAAAGGCTTTAGAAATTTTCTTCCAGGTATTTAAATATTTTTTCTAGCATTTCTTTTTAACCCTGGTGCAAATCTTTGTCATCCATGTATTTATCTAGTATTTTGTAGATTTGACACAGAATGAAATGTCCTATACAAGTATGGATAAGAACAAGCAAGGTACCTGATACTACTGATGGGTCAGCAGCAGCCCCACTAACCACTAGTGGTCTCGAGCATCATGAAATTTTTGTGGCTAAGCAAGACAGTGCATTTCTACCTATGTGAATTAAGCAGGGCATGAAAACTATAGCATCTGAAAACAGATGTCTGTACTAAATGCTTTTAATCCAGTAGTTGTTTGTCCTGGCTGGAGTCTTGTTCAGTCAAAGTAAAGGTAGATGTTACATCCCAGACACTCGGAAAAGTGGATATAGAGTCAGAAATATCTCCATGGAGCCTTCAACAGAGCCAAAGTTTGTTTGTGGAGGTGAAGTTTTTATTTTTAGTAGTAGTATAACCACTGGGTGACAAGGGCTAATACTGGAGCAATAGATGTGTTGTGTAAATGAGTGTTTTACAGAAGTAAGGAAATAAGAAGTAGCAGGACTGCACTGCAATGAGTGGAAAAGAAGATGAAGATGGTTGTAGTGAAAAGCAGGGAGGGAGGAAAGAGAAAAAAGAAAAGAAGAGTAAAATGATGAGAAAGAAGGAAACACCAAAACTAAAGAGACAGATGTTTTCATTTAATTTGATGCAATATAGAATAAGAAAATCATTGTTATTTTCTGTTGATTTACCCATACGCTATGTCCATTATGTGCATCAAAATAATTTATAGCTCAAATTTGCAAAAGGATCTTTAATTTCACTTAAGGTTACTGTGAATCTAATAAATTGAGGAAAAAAGTATACACGTTTTTTGTGGGCTGTTGGGAATAGCTTTCATAGACTATGTACTGGCTACAAGGCTAAGCTGGATGTACCCAAGGGAAAAAGGACTAAAGCAAAGCAGGTGAGCAGATAGATTAGTTTTGGGGAGGCTGCACAGGCAAAACTGGTTGTGTGCTTTTTCTTAATCCAAGATGATTCCTGAACATAGGAACAGGACATAGAAGATTAACAAAGCTACTAGCCAGCTTGCTGATATAGCTCCTGCTCAAGAGTGAAATCCCTCATTGAATAATAACATTTAGAAAAGCTCCTAGAATTTCTTTTGTGTCTGTAACATTTGGACACTGATTAAACAGGATCATCAGAGAGGATCATCAGTATCCAGTTATACAGAGCAGTATTCAAAAATTAAATCAATTCACAATAGATGAACTTGTGATGCCAACTGCAGAAATAAGCACTAGTGAAGAGCCTAGGACAGACATGTGAGCTCCAGCAGTTACAGCTGAAATACTATATCATCAGCTAGAATGGAAACAGTTTTAATGTACTCCTAGTAAGTGTTAAAGAGATAATAAGCATCTGGAAAGATGTTTTCTTCTAATTACATATAAAACACTATAGTCACTGCACTGGTGTGTAAGAAATGATTGTTAGGAAACAAGTTTTTTGATAAACATGTATATTAAGGGTTTTTGGATAAGTAGGTTCCTCCTGTCTGTGTTTTAGACCAGAATCCTCAATGCAGATCCAACCATCATAGAATGATTTATCTTCACCCCTGTCATCTGTATGATGTTTAGAAATGATCACTCTGTGTGCATATGTGTGCATGAATGTGTGGAAGGACCCTCTGGTCCCATCCTTTACCTTACTGTTTCAGAGTCAGGGGCTTTCAATGTATATCTGTAAGAGGAAGCTGAAGGTAGAGTTCCTTGAGGAAGGTTCACTTGCTTGAAATCTACTTTGTTTGACAGGGCTCTCATAACACTTTTGTAAATGAGTGGTCTTTTTTCCCCCCTCCTTTTTATTTGATTTTTCATGCTGGGATGGAAGAAGAGAAGGTCTTACTATGAATAAATAAAGACTTTCTTAAGTTGGTACATGGTGCAAGTTTTGCATTTTTAAGGTTTTGTGTTAGTTCCCAGGAACTGCAACCTACACTGAAACCTGCTCCTCACATAAGTGACTTCTGGACAACATGAGGACAGAGTTCCCGTGCTTTTGATGTCAGGACCTGTGGGTAGCATGAATTGCCTTGATTTAGGGGTTCCTCCTGGGAGAGCTTCAGTAGTTTCCTTAGGATATCTCTCACACCGTTCTGTGATTGAAGTTTGACAGATGACTGGTTGCACATTCAAATGTTCAGTGCCAGTAATTCAGCATATCGTCTGTGCTGTACAACACTTCTGTAAGTTCAGGTGCAGTGTGCTGCAGATATAAGTATCATTCTAGGTGCAGTATACTAGATTATGTTTGTATAGAAATGCATAGTGTAATATGCAAACCATGGAGTTTTCCCTATATTGAGAGGTAATGCTGCCTATTCCGGTCCCCTGTGCTCTTGGTAATTAATCTGATGATGTGGCACATGTTGAATTAAGACTAGTTCTATCATTCATGCTACTGACTTGAACTGATGGGAAACAAGAGGACTTTCTGCATCATATTTTAACTTTGTGTTGAACAAACAGAAGTTGAAAATTAATTAAAGGCTAACACTTCTGAGTTTTCATGTTTTTGTTTTATTTTCTAACTAAATTCCAAAGTCTTCTTGGGCAGCACAGACTGGGTAATGCCTGGACTCATTTTCAACAAGGTGTGATTTTTCCCCACATTTGAAATCAGTGCACATTAAATACTTCGTGAACCTTGTTAAATCCTGTTTTAAAAATTGATTTTTGTGACATATTGATTATTTCAGTTAGCTATCATTAATATTTTAATACAAAAATTTCAGAGAAAATCCAAAACCTGAGCTGAAACATCTTTTTTTTTTTTTTTTACATATATATATATATAGTTATGATGCAGAGGTCTTTTAATGAAATTATTTGAACATGCAAAATAATTGACCAGTACTTTCGTACAATATAAATTTCAGTAAAAGTAATCATTTCTGTGCCTGTATATTTCTGATATTTCCTACTATATTTGCCTTATGTGCATATATTATTTTTGTCTTAAGCACTTCATAGATGCTGCTCCTTAATAATTAAATTTCACTCAATAATTTACCTGTGCAAGACAGCAAGGGATTCAATCAGGGTATTTAATGTCCTTGGAATAGAAGAGGTGAAGTTCAAACAATTAGAATTTTAACATTTGGCATCCACTCATGCAGAAATAATTCCAGTCCTTTCTCTTTCTACCCCACTGCCCTTTTCTTACTCCTGTACAGTACTGTGAGGCTTAAGTGGCTATTGCAATATAAAGCCCCTTCTCAGCACTGCCAAAAAAAGTTTCTGGCTAAATGCCACATAACCATCATATGCAAAATGTAATAAGCCCATCTGTGGGCCTCATGATGATTGGTCTAATAATTCCGTTCAGTATAGCCCAATATTGTCACTCAGACTGTACTTGAACAGGTATCAGTTGGTATTAGAGTTAGCAACTGGCTCCAAATATTTGTTGAAGAGACATTGAATGACTTTTTTGTTGCAAATTTTAATAAACTGCTACTGACTTGCGGTATATGCAAGTTCACCTGCCATTAATTCTTTTTAGAAAGGGGAAAATACTTGGTGTTCTGTTAGAGTGTAATTGGATAAGCTGTAATTTATGACTTAGGAAAAAAGATTAGCTTACATTAGAATGCACAAGACTAGATTCCACTCAATTGTGCTGATATAGATCCACTGTAATTCCATTAGTCAAAGAAGTTTTTCCAGATTAATGCCAAAGTGACTGAAATTCAAATGCTTTCTGTAACTTCTATTGTCATCTTGAAGCAAAAGGCATAGTCTCTGGGACTTTTTCTTTCTGCTCAGACAGTTTATAAAGAGGGACTGAGGGAATGGTAGGCAAAGATGAATAGTACATCTCTAACAGGGATTTTTATTATATGAAGGCAAAATTCTAAGATTCCTATACATGAATGTGGAAATATCACATTTCTACGCTGTTTTGACAGGGAGCAACCAAATGCCATGCACCAATCCTCTTGCTCTGCAACAGAGACCTGAGCAGAGCTCTCCAGACATGTTTGTCAGGCTGGGGGGTATTCCCAGTGGGCACAGAGCATGCTGTCAATTCACTCAGCTGCTTCTCATTTGTATGTTTCCCTTACGTATGCTTGGCCTTTTCCAGGTGTAATTATGCAATACTATCACGGCTGTTTCTTATGTGCACCTAAAGCTCACCAAGCACCAAAGAGTGCTGATTCCAGGCCTCTTTCTAAACACTCATCCATTAATCAGGTGCTTGCCACATTTTTCTAAAGAAGTTATCCTTGGGCTGCCCAATTATATTTTTCTAAATCAGCTAGAAGCAATAAAAAATAGTTGAGATTTTGACTGTTTCAGTGATGATGAATAATTCCCTCAGTATGATAGGAGATTTAGTTCTGAAAAACTGAAAAGTACTGTTATACACAGAAATGCTATATTGCCTTTATTATGAAGAGTTAAATGACATTCTACTGCCGAAGGAGAAGAATTTGAAAAATGTGGAAATATCTCCTCAGAATATTTTAAATTTAATTATGCTTTAAAGATGTACTTTATCAAAGTTTATCTGTTTGGAAGGACTTTTTAAATATCAAGCATGCTTCTGCAATCTATACCAAAAGGTGTTTGTGCACATTTTAGAAATTTCAAGAACCTTTGCAATGTAGTAATTATAGCTGGAGCAAAATTAATGTCATGCTTGAAGCTACATGTTTCAGTCTTTCTCAGTTATACATTTTGTGGGGAAAAAGGAGCCTTTAAAAGAGACTTTTACAGTATATCTGAATTACATCAAATAAATGCTCCCACTGGCTTTCTTCACAGTGATCATGCATTACTTTATCAAGCAGTTATATGAATTTTAAATTCTATTGTTCACTTATTCACGGTTTTCTGAGGTTAGCTCATTTGGAGTTGAGGTTAGAAGTACAATCAATTCAAATTGCTTCAAAAATTCTGGTCAAAACTTTCTGAAGTGATTATTGCTGTGAAAACTTGAGGTCAGTCAGTTCAGTTCCTTTTCCTGTGCTGTGAAGGAGAGAAATGTCTTTGCCTTATAATCAAAACCACTGGGTCAGATGCTGTCACTGTGAGATATCAAGCATGGAAGTAACATGCTTCAAGTGGTGAGACTGCATGTCACTTCTTGAAATGGATGGACTTCCACATTTGATATGGAAAAACTAGAATTTTCTTAGGCTGTTTGCACTAATGCTCACACAGTCTAACTCCTTCATGGAAAGAAAGTCCATTTAGAAGCAAAGGTAAAGCCAATACACAGGTGCTTCAGGGTGCTTATTTATCCAAGCTTCCTAGACTAATCTTTAAAACATGCTTCATCTTCACCCAGAGAGATCTGATATTTGTAAAGACTTCTTCCCTCCCACTATCTTAAATTGGAAGTCACTTCAATTTTGAGTACACTGATACTGATGAAAATATTTTTGAAGCATAAAGTTCATACTGAAACTAGGAATGACATTAGAAATTTACTTTCTATACAAAAACTACAGCACTTCAGTTCTATCCATTTTGAACAGACCATTTGTGCAAGTTTGTTTGGGCATTTTTAGTAATTTTTACCTTTTTTTTTTTTGTTTTGAAATGATTAAATGATATGTTGTTGAGCTTCAAAGATATGCAGCTGTGCCTGTACACAGAGCAGACGCTTTGTAGATAAGAAAATGTTGCCTAAGCAGTGATTGGGAAGATATTTATGATATGCAGTATCAGTTACTGGCATCAGAATTCATTCCCTCTAACTCAGCATGTTTTCTGTTATTAAATGTGATTTTTGCTAGAAATCCTGGCTAGCTTTAGTCCACCATGTAAACTAGCTTGGCAATGCATCAGTAGTCATTCTGCTCACTGACATGGAGCACAGCTTTATTTTCCAAAAAAAGCTGTTGTGACTGATACAGAATGGCATTCACCTGACATCTGCACCTTAGGGGTTCATGTTTCTATTCATGTTCTGAAATTACTGTTGCAGGGATGCAAATGGAGAGTCACAGGTTCAAACTCCTCTCCAAGCAGAAAACTGAGAGATAGCTTAGGGAGTTTCAAGACTTCTGACCTTTTCTAAACATGCAATTAGTGTTTCATTGAGGCCCATTTAGAATCTCTGTTTTGGGGGTTTTAATTTCCAGGCAAAACATGAAAGTAGGACTGCAAACATTAAAAAAGTGGAAGGAGGGATTTTGGTTTTCAGTTGTGAAACATTCAGGTTTTGATTCCTTTTTATTTTAGTTTTCTATCTGAATTATACTTTGCAAACAGTAAGGTGACCAATATTATAGTGTGTGCTTAAGCATGACAGCTTCTTATTTAGGAAATAAAATAGTCATAACTTGTTGCTGACACATAAATCAAAGTAATTGACAGCTTATCTATGAGAGCTTCAGAAAGAGAAGTTTCATAATTTTTAATCATTAGTTAGTAGGATTTTACATTAGTTTTAGTCATTATGACCAAGGGAAATAGCTAGAGCATCACAGCAGGATTTCCTCTTGTGAAATCAGGGTGAAGTTGCAGCCGCGTCGGTAGTAATGGAATGAGGGCATATGTGTCATACTCAAGTAAAACGTCTTTACTATGCAATGAATTGTAATTACAGAGAAGTAACTCTAATAATCTGGTTGTGCCAGGAATTTGCTACAGAGTTATAGAAGGAACTAGGCAAGAAAAGACAGAGATGCACACTCACACCTTGTCCATGTTTTATTCTTCAACTCCTATTAAAATTTCACTACAAAGCAAAGCAGACTGGAGGATGTAGAAAACCCACTGAGGATTTTATTTTCCCAGACTAAACTATACCATTTCTAATCTCTTCACAGTCTGTGAGACTTTGGTGATTGATAAGCCTTCACTGATATCAGTCAGTGATGCTTAATGGGGCATATAGCTGACCAAGTGATCTGTGAAGCTCTCCCTAAGTGGTTTCCAGCTGGGAAGAAATTCTTGTCAACCTCAAGCTACTATCTCAGTTTGCAGATTAATTTCATTTGGACTGCTGTCACACCACATTAACTCTCTGAACATTTCTGATGGGAGCAAAACACAGATTTGTGGTGCAAAAATGACATAGGGAGATAAGGATTTTCTGCTATTTGGTGACTCAAGTATAATCATGGCATAAGAAAAATAATTCCCCCAAAGTGCCTAATTGGTAGCTTTAAACCCCTAACTCAGGATCTTAAAGCACTGATCTTTCTGCAAGAGACAGTGGGTGGTCTGACTGCCAGCAGCTGCTCTGGTGTAAATCCAGCTGTGGTGGTGGGAAAAGCAAAAGGGCCACTTATCCCTACTTCGTACTGTTCCTCTATGGGAAATTACTGCCCATCACACTTAGTGTCTGAACAGCTTGTTTTCTTCTTGCTGTGTGAACTGCTTCTTGTCTAAACTGCACCTCAATTTGCTTCAATCAAAACAAATTTGCTTAAACAGTTTACAGAGTAGGCTTTACTAATCTGGCTCCTGTTTGTGCAGCTATGACATGAAACTCAGGTCTGAAGAGACCATAATTCCTGTGGTCAGGATCAGCCAGATGTGGCACCAAGGGCTGATAGAAAAACTTGCCCCTTGGCTGTGATAGAGTTCACCTGCCTACATCAGTGACTGATTATTGTGAGGGAGCATTTTGTAATCATACTGCTGGTATGCTCTGAAAGAAAGACAGGCCAAAAAGTTTCTAAAATGTCACTGAAATCAGAAGAAACTACATGTACAGCAACTTGAGTGAGAAAGAAGATGCTGTTTTCATGTGAAGATATACCCTATTTTTACACTTTAACAAGAGACTATTACTTATGATCAGGGATTTTGCTCAGCTTTCCCATGGAACAGAGTCTTTAGCTGCATCTCATTCTTACTGTATAAGACTGGCATGAAAACATCATCACTTTCCAAATGCAGTGTTTTTCCACTTCTTTTTTTCTGTGAGGCTGCCTCCCCTTGTTCTAGCACTTTTCTTCTAATGAAACCATTTTTGTTTCATTCCAAAAGCACCGATACAGTAGGGCAATTGGAAATACATAGGGCAAGTGGCATTTGCCTCACTTAGACCTTTCTTCAAATGTCTGTTGATTTCTTCCTTCAGCCCACAGTACTAAGAAAGGTCTGTTTCAGGGTTGAGCCTATCTCAGTGTCATTTAATAGTCTGCAAAAAGTCTTCTTTAATTACTGCCTTGGAAAACCAGGGTAATTTTCTCACGTTCTTGACATACCTTATGATGCCATATCCCTAGTGTCAGACTTATAGTCATACTTTAGTATCTTCCTTTTCATTTTACTTCCTTCCTTTCCAAGTATCTTCTTCAAGAGTCTTTACATTGCAAGCTCTAAAATTCAAAATATACTACCCAAACAAGATCTTTGCTCTGCCACAAATACTGCTGTGGAGTTCAAAGCTTCAGTTTACATTAAAGGCAATTTTTCACACATCTATTTTTCTCTCCAAAGTCATCAAATGGAATACATCATGGGATTTTACATAAGATTCACACTGGCTTGTTCTTCTTTCCAGCTCTACGTGTAGCTCTGCTTATTTAACCATGTTACTCCAAGTTTACACATCAGGCTCAAATGAATTCAATAGGAGATGGCCTTAAATGTATAAAGTCAAACATGCTGAAAAATCAGACCATAGGTATTACAGTGTGGCCCACTGAAGGTTACTAAATGCTCTTGACTTTAAAATATCTGCCTCACATCCTAAGGGGAACACCCAGGAAGACATTCAGAAGTGTAGTATCCAGATGATGTACATAGCTAGACCTCCTTTTTGCCATGTTTATTCAGATAACCACTTAGATCTTGAAAGCTCTGAGTTGCCTAAATCCTCCTCCTCAAGTTAGCCTCAGCTGGGTTACAAAACAGGCTCAAATCCGATTCAGAATTTATAATAAGAAGGAGAGATTCTGGGTAATGAGGCTAGCATCAGGGAGACAGGAAAGGTAGGTTGTAGTTCCTGATCTGGTGTAGAGGCAATTATATAACATGAGCTTCATAGGGAAAGACTGACAGCTCATATTAATCCTGGACAGCATACCAATGCCATAGGAAGAAATTTCTGCTGATAATAATTATATCATATTCTGGTGTGGTGCTGAACCACCAGTAATGTCATTTGGATATCCTGTGCTGGGGGCCCAGCCCAATCCTGCACTGCCCAAACCTGGTGGCTCCTGACTTGAACCCTCTTGTTTTTCGAGATGTAATTGATGCAGTTTGTTCAGTTTGAAAATCCCTTGCCTTTGAGGGTAGACTTTCCTAGCCAAAAATCCACAGAATCAGATCCCAGCTTCATGGCAAGAATGGAGTAGTGGGGGAGTGAAGATTAAAAAACACTCTCTAAAACCATGTCTTACATAAATCTGCAAGCACTGCAATACCTGGTGGTGTTATGACATGATAGATTTGTTTTCAATTTCAGTACTTTTGTTGCCATAAGCCTTAATATAGTTGTAGATTTTAATGTAGTTTTATAGTCTTTTGCATTTAAAAAGTAGTTTATAACCCCTGTACCAAATACTTAAGCTAGATTTTAACCTCTGTGTCACATTCTTGAAGCCTGTTTCTGTGCTAAGGGGGAGATATTAGGCCGTGTTCAGATAGCTACTAGAACATGGTATAGTCAAAATACAATATTGTTTAGTCGTAGTATAGAGATGGGGTTAGAGGGGACTGGAAGAACTCCAAATAGAAGACGTAATGTGATGAAGATGAGGGTGGGGGGAGGAAGGAGTAGTCTTGGGACCACCGACTCAATTCTAAGGGGGTGTTTCTGGGGGGGTGGTTATAGATAGCAGGGGGATGGGCTAATTAGACATTGGATGTATTTTCTAGATAGGGAAATTAAGTAGAATCATAAATTTGTAGAATTCTGTGATCCACGGGCGCATCATGGGTTGCTATAGCTAAACTCATAGTAAAGGATCTTTTCTCTGCCTTGCCCTGTCGTGGAAGTTTTCTTCCTAGGTATTTCAGGCAACACTGTCATATCTAATTAGGTTTGATTGAAATTAAATCTAGTTATGCAGAAGAAGGAATTAAATTTATTTTGTCTAGTGTAGATAAAAGCTATTACCTACAGACTAGAGAGCACAGGAAGGATGACACTGACTTCATCATCCAGTGCTCGCTCATTTAATCTCAGAGATAGATCTCTAGTAGTGAATCTTGAGAAAAATGGAAATCTCCCACTATTGAAAAAACCATGCTGACTCTGTTCCCCTTTATCCAAAAATTTTCCTTGATTAGTTAATGGTTTTCTTTGCTCTGTCTGTGATGGGTCAGGCACTAAATGGCAGGGTATTTAAAAAGCAGATGCTATAAATTACATTGTCCAAGGAAACTAACTCCCATGTCCTGGTTCTCAGTTTTGAAGATAACTACTCCCTCCCACCTTGCATGGATGCTGAAGAGGTCTAAGAGATACTCAGATACCACAGTGGGGGGAATGCAGCCTACAGAGCCTAATTCCAGCTTCAGAAGAAGTTAGGGAATGTGGTAAATTATATTTGGTGAGATGCATGCTGAAAAACAAGAAGAAAGAAAATATTAAATATTGCTAGCTTCATGAGAATCTTATTCTGAATCAGAGGAAAGTTTAAAAAAAAGGACATCATGAAAGTGTGTCATAGTTTGTAGGCATACAGTGAAATAATTAAGGTTGTACAGGCTTCCCCTAAATGTCAAATGCTTTTTTAAATTCTAAATTTTGTTTTGCTCTATACAGTGTTTTTCTTTGAAAATGAAGTCATGTATTTCCCTAGTGAGTTTTTCCTTGCCTTGTCCTAAGAAAACTTTCTTAAGTAAAATTAAACCTGAAGAGTGTCATATTGAAGGGGTGGGCTGATTCATCACATTCTCTTTCTCTCTTTCTGTGCCACCTTTCTACAGGGCAGAGCTGCATGGACAGATCCCTACTGGGGTTCACACTATGCTCACCTGGCTCACTGTGTCCTCTATCCATGATACCTGTCCATGACTTGTCTGATGTGCACCCAGCAGTCTGGAGACACTCACATATTCCTGCGGGGTGGCTTCTCCATGGCTCTCCATGCAGGGGTGTTCAGAACCCTCTGCCTTTGGTGGGTGCATGATGCTTTCCTCTGCGTGTCTGCAACCAGCAGCTGGTTGAAGCAGAACAGAGAAGCTTTTGCTGGGTGGAGGTGTTGCTCACAGAGACTGAGCAGACAGAAAAGTGTTAAACACACACATCTGCTCATCTGAATCCTGCCTACCTTTCTTAGAGCTTAGATGGATGTCCAGATGTCTCAAGCAGACACAGCTAAGTCTCAATTTACTCTCCGTGCTGAAGGCACTTCAATATATATCAGGGACTTATGCCTATATGCACACACACACACACATATATACACTTAACTCTTCCAAAATTAATTCTGCTTGCTCACTTTCATTTTCCCTTTTTGCATATTGCATTGTTTTTTCAGGATGACATTTTTCTGAACACAGATTTGACCTCAGCTTGTATACTTTACAGCAAGCAAGTAGGTGTTTTCTGGTAACTAGCTTTCTTCTTGGTCCCTGAAGGACACTCACTTATGTTGATTATCCCTCTGACCCATAACTGGCAGTGTCAGACCAGAAACCAGCAGGTACACAGAAATGCCATGCAAAACCCACCAGCTTCCTCTGGTCTAGGCAGACTTCATAATGCAGAGCAAGTAGAGGTCTCAGTTTCTTTCCATCGTTCTGTTAACTACCCATATTCTTTTGCAGTGAAAGCTTTACCATTTTGCATCAGCACACCCAGGCTTTGGCCTTTGTCAACTTTAATTAACATTTTGAAGAGCTTAGTGTGGTTCCCTTTGAGGTTGTCATGCTGATGTAGGAGGACTTAAGAGATGGCTCCTGCTGCAGCAGGCAGCTTTAGGAACAGTGCTGGCTAACTGCCCTGGCAAACTTATTGAAAAGAGAAGCTCTCTGAGAGCAAAAGAAGAAGAAAAGACAACTAATTTTAAATGTCCTTCTTGTGTGTACATTGACCTTCTGTTTGCCAATGAAAAGCAGAAGCTTGGAAACATGTAATTAACTTGTCTTTCTATGAATTTTATTTTCAAGCTGTGACAACAAACAGAAAACAAGTGATAATCTGGTTTCTGTATCAGATACTTCAAAGCAGCTTTTGGGTTTTTTTTTCATGAAACACACTGAAAAAAAGCTTCCAGAAGCAACATCAAGATTTGAAGTCTGTGCACCATAATCAGTGTGCTGACAGAGTGATGCCAACCCCTTCTGTCCCAAAGGAATTCATAAAAAAGCATCACTTAAGCTGGACCAAAAGAAAGGGGGATCAAAGGAGAATTGCAGTTTGTGAAGTGTCCCCCACTGGCTTTAAGACTTTTTTATATCACTAAGTCCAGACCTGTGTTTTACATCAAGCCTTTCAAATAATTTGTGTCTGGATTATGTACAAGTCCTGAAACAGTAGCCAGAGCACAATAGAGCTGTGTGTTTCCTGTGTTTGGCAAAAGTAGCTCATCTTCCTTGCGTGGAAAAGTCCATAGTTAGTAAATATGTCTAGTTTACCAAGCTCACAGTTTCCTAAGGTCTCAGGTGAACCTGGAAAACATGGGCAGCTCAGTTTTGGATTTACAGAAGATACAAAGAAATTATGTTTCAAAATTGAGAGAAAAGTGATAATAAAAAATGTACAGCTCCACTACCCTCTTACTAAACCAACTTTATACCTTTTATGTAGGACAACAGGATGCTGTGACATGATTAGCTGGCTTTTTAGCACCTAACAGTGTTCAGAGCATAGGGATGGAGAACTCTTTTTCATACCTTTCCCAATGTGCCATTTATTCTGTCAGTCCTGAAAGGTGAGAAGGCCAAGAGCAGCAATGACTTTAACAACATTGGTGTATAGAAATCAGTGAGCACTGACAAAATTAGATTTCAACATTATCACATCTAGAAGTATCTCACAGCTTAAAAAAATATGGATTAACCACAGGAGACATAAGTCAATAGATAGCCAGTTGCATAACTGAATTTTAAATCTTCAGTAGCTTTCTGAAATAATGCCTTCTCATTTTGTTAACTACTTGATTGTTTCAATTTCAGAAGTTTCCTCTTGCTCTCTTTATTCAGGCATATATTCTCTAAGTCTTCAACAGGAGGACAATATTTTTGGTTGCAAGACAAAAACAGAGACAAAATTATGTCTCTGTTCATTCTGGATAGTGGCAAGCAGCATCCTTCAAGACTAACTCAGCTAAAAGAGGCTATGGCTTTGGATTTGGTTTTTAATGCAAAACATACTCCAGAAGAACCTATAGGTAGGGGGTAATATTTCTCCTTACAGTTTCACCATGAATTAGCAGAGAGTTAATAAAGCTTTAAACAGGCATATCTAATGATCTTTAACAACAGGTGGTAAGCCTCACTTACCCAGTTTACCCAATATTAGCTGTAAATGAGGGTCCCTCAGGAGAACCAGCCACAGAATGTCTCCCTTCTTTTAATAATACCAACTTCTGTTTCTATGGAAACAGCACATCGTGTTTGCTGCTTGCAAAACATGCGTTTAGCCCCTTTCAAAATAAACTGTGTTCTCCTTACATTGCTTTTAAGACTGAAAAAAGCACTCTGCTTGCAACACATCAAATCATTAATGCCCCTCCTTCCCTTCTAAATAATAATTAAAAAAAAAGACATTGAATGTATAGTCTGTAGCTGCTAATTACTGAGAGTAGCTGTGGCCTTTTCGTAGGTTACCATTACTATGAACAATGGATATCTCAGTGCTTTATGGCAGGGAATTGGAAATTTTGGAATTGTGGCTAAAAACAAATGTTACCCTGTTAAAGATGATAACTGGTTGTCTTCATGAAGTGCATACTTCCCTGCATTATTTCCATATGTTGGAATTTGGTGATTTGCACCACTGCACTTTGAAAGTGATTTCTCTTCATGTAACTAGATACTTAGGGATGCTAAAAGGCCATCTGTCAAATACCTGATGTGTCACATATGAGAGCATGTACTTACCTATGCTTATACTGGGCCACCAGATTTTCAGTCTGAGTCACTAGAGAAATTAATGGGGTTTTCCTCCCCAGCTGTCAATATGAAACAGCACTGGATAATTATATTGCAAATAAAGTAAGATGTTAAAAGCTGCAACTTATCTGTGTCATTGATGGGTGCTTAGATTGTACTGAAGCAGTTTTATAATCTGTTGAGTTTACCATGGAGGGTGGTTTTATAGTTTCCCATATCTTGAGCAGTGAAAATAGACTGGTCTGTTTCAAGCTGTGATGGAATGAAGATCTACAGGGCTTGGACAGTCAAAAGGATGGCATTATAGGGTTGTCAGAGTAACAGACCTTGGGATTCTGCACTGTTTATGTTTAAAGGGAGAAGTCAGCTGGAGGCAGACATCTGAGGCATGTTGGATTGATTTGCAGCTTAAAAGCAGATTGTGTTTGGGGAGAGAAGAATGGAACTCTGGCTCGCATCTGTCTCTTAGATTATATAACAAAAAGTCATTTTCTTGAAAAATGGTACGAACGCAGCCCCACTTCAGCAGCAGTAGTTTCAGACACCTAGTGGAGCACAGCCCCACCTTTGCATTAGAGAGACGGTTGGCGTCATGAGGAAATCAAAGCAGGCCAGTCTAATCAAGTTAAAAGTTAAAAAATAAAAAGAAGATTTTTTTGAGGTTTAAAGAAAAATACATCAAACATATTTTATACACAACTTCATATGGTATCTGAATACCAATTTTTGAAGAATGGAAGAGATTTGATCCTACATTTCTCACTCAGTAAGCTATCCTTGTTGACTGGGCCTTTCTTCAACGCTCATGAGCCAAGTATAAAAGGATAATTTGCATACTGAACTTAAAAAACAGCATTGTGGTAAATATAGTTTGGAAAGAGAGAAAAGAAACTCACTGTAGAGCATTGCTGAGATCAAATTAAGAATCTGTGAAATCTATAAATTAACTCTCCTGATTCACAACACAAACACGGCCAATAGAATATGAAATATCTCTGTCTTTCCTTCATGGAAAATAGAAGTTTTACAGCGTTAGGAAGTTTTTGATACTTCTGTACCCCAGTACTTCTCCCAGTTATTCTCTGTAATTCATTACTGCAATGGAATTCCTTGCCTGTTAGTTAAATAATACTGCTTCTTAGCCAATTTGTGAAGATGTGCAATTTCCTGTCTGCTCCTATTGTGCTAAATTGTACTTTGTCTCTTATTACTGTAGCATTTTCAATTCTCTATTGATGACTACAGTGTACTGTCATTTGAAGGAGAATATTTTCAGTGGAGTTGAAAAGGTTTTGTACAAGACTCACAGTAATTTTCTTTTGAGGTGAATTGTCTTTTCCTCTGCCTTGTTCTACACCATTTCTCTGGGTCTTCTGTTTATAAAGAATTTTTGCAATATGAGCTTTTAAAGACATACAGGATCGGTCTGTATTACAGCTGAAACCGATTAAATAGGTAGAGATATAACAAACTCTTTTAGCCAATTCCTCTTAACTATTTTAACCCTCAATTCCACATAATTCAAGATACTTCTAGGAGGAATTATTGTCTATAATAACTTTTTAGTCTATAATAAGTCTTTAGGCCTCTCAATTTTCAGTTTCTCTTTGAATAAAAGTATTTTTTGTATTCATGTAGGCATTTGTATGTAATTCTGTAATGGGGAATACATTCCATCAATGCCTCTTTTGATTTCTTCTGCTTTCTTCTTATAATTTTTTTCCAGCTTTTTTGTCATAGGCAGCTGGAGAGGTTGTATGACTTTTCTAGCACAGCTACAGAAGTATAAAAGTGTTTTGAAATCTTAGTGAACTGATGGTTTCTCTGCTGGTACCCAGACTGTCAGAGAGCATTTTCCTTGCTCTTTCCTCTCAACATTTGTTTAAAAAGTCAAGACTGGATGCAGAAGGAGAAAGTACAGCTTAAAAAAATGCCTTTCTTTCATCAGCAATACTTGGAGTAAACTACTTGGCTCTGGTTGTTGAAAAATATAGGCCTTTGAATGAACTTTTTTTTTAAGCAGAAGAGTAAATATGATTTTGCAAATGTCATGGAGAATTATTCTAGACTGTAGTTAAATTATTTCTTCCAGTTTGTTGATCCTTAGCAAATTTTGAAAGGCTGGTATTTGGGTTCTCATACACATTCAAAAATATCATCTGAAGTTTCATAAAGTCATTGCTTTTAATGCCACGAGATACTATGATTATGTTGCTCTTCTATTTAAGATAAACCAGCAAGATGCTTAAATGTAAATTCATGCTGAAACCAATCAAGTCTGTTCATTTGACTTCAGTCTTTCTTACATGATTAAAATCAGTATTACATATTCACTGTCAAGCAGTGCAAGGATTTATTTTCATATTTAATAGAGTTCCATCTGAAAATGAGGAAAAATTACTTTACAGGTGGGGAGCAGAGAAGAGAAAGGTTGCTCCTTTCAGCCTTCCCTTCTAATATTCTGTGACCATCAGATAAACAGCATGCAAAAATAACAGTAGATCTGGTTAAAATTAACTTTCAACTCAGTCTGGCAATTTCAGGCAGAAGATTTTTCCCATTTCTAGAATCTTTCAGATTATGGTAATTTTTCACAGTCTTGAAGACCCTTCAACACAGCTCTTGTAACATCAGTGGTCCATTTGGTCCTCATTTTAGATTGGCCTACAGAAAACTGTTTTACAATTCCAAGCAGCCTTCTGCTATCTTAGATAACTTAGAATAAAAGTCCCATGCACAATTCAAATAAAAGGGGGGAGTGTGAAAATGCCACCTGAAAAGCTTTCCTCTTGAAATTTGTTATGCCAGTCCACAGGACTTGGAGTTTGGATAATATACTGTAGTCTCAGAGGCTCAGTTAAAGCTAAACCAGATGAATAATCAGTTGAGGTTTGACAAGTTTAATCTTACAGAATTTTCTTTTTCTTTCTTTCTTTCTTT